>MU223269.1:1486127-1499527 GCA_018584345.1 Thuja plicata
ATCTCGGCAATCTTTCCATCTAGTTTCACTGAGGGGGTTACTGATGATGACCACATTATCCTCAATCTTAGAGGCTGGCTCAATGTAAGGGCTAGAACGAGCCTTAATATCTTTTGTTGTCCCTCTCTGTCTGTGTGGGGGAGTGTAAACCGAAGACTGATTATGGAGTAAAGGAGCCATAACTTTAATATAATTTGACCTATCAACCTCTGAGAGGTTAGAGAAGATTCGAGCTTCCTTCTTCGCATACTTTGTGAGGTTGAAAATTCTTATTTGCTGATCTAAAATTTCAGTAGAGAAGATAACAGGGCGCTGTTTGAAAGCCTCTTTCTTTTCAGGAGTTGTCTGTGTCTTCGCCATGAATTTGTTGGATCTTTTGATTTCCTCCCCATATCTCGCCTCTTCCGCGTCCACCGCCTTTTCTAAAGGAAGAAAGGGGTTTGATATTTTCAGTGTAAAAGGCCCTGCCGGGATCTTCTTCTTATGCCCTCCTTTAATTTCTTTCCAGGGATTTTCTTTATATTTTGCTAGCTGTGTTTACGGTCTGTTCCCCATTTCTAATCTAGTGTTGACCATCGGGACCCGAATGGTAGCATATTGATGTGAATTAGGGTTTTTCGGAGCAGGTGATAATTGCTTTCGAACTTGGAGATTTCGGTGACTTTCCTTCCTCTTGCCTGCAAGAACTTTGTCTGTGGAATGCACCTTGGGGCATTTAAGTGCATCGGGGAGCTGGCAGGACACAACTGTTTTGACTGCAGCATGACTCCTTCTTTTCTGCTCAGCAATGAAGGGCAGCAAATGGTCATAATCATTATGAATTGCCTTAGGTTTTCTACATTCCGCCTCCTTGTGCCCGTAAAGCCAGCAATTGTAGCAGTATGGTGGAAGATGCTTTCCAACTGGATATTCTGAAGATGAATTCTTTTGCGGCTTCTTTAGAGAGGATGCTCCTGCGCCCGGGTTAGGGCTTTCTTTGCCATGCAGGGGATCGACTGCTACAGGGTTTGAGTCTGAAAATTTTTGCTTACTTTTTTCCATCATTTTTTATGTGAATTGTAAGAGTAATTTTTTTAATGTTGTCTCTTAGTTTGATCTAGAGCATTATATTATTACAAATACATGCTTTAGAAAATAAGAATACATTAGTATCAATAACAGTATTTGAGAAAAGAGATGAATTTATTTCTTTCCAACTTGTAAATAAAATCTCCATTCTGAAAGTGTGGGTCAAATTTGCAGGATAGGAAATGGAAGAGTTGGGCGATCACCAAAAGGAATGAGAGGCCAAGTAAACATGGAAGAGTGGAATGAAAAAAAAAAAACTATGAATCCAGACCCAATAGTTTTGTGCCCTCCGACAAAACTAGAAAAGGGAAGAAAAGATTCGGGTTGGTGATAGAAAGGGCAACAGGGATCCACAATACCCAGATAGTGAAGTCGAGAACCTAAAAGTAACCCTTAAAACAAAAGACACCAATTGAAATGTACAATTTTAGGTTTTGTAATAGGGCATTTTATTGTGTTTTTTCTTATTTAATTTTACCTTAATAAAATAGTTGTGTTACACAATGTAATTAAAGTTTAATTAATTATAATATTGTTATATAGTTTAACTTTCTAGTTTTTCAGTCATTTTTATTGATGTGTTTGTATACAATTTTTCAATTAAGAAAATAAGATAATTTGGATTTATTTTGTTTTAATGGACTAGCTATTGTTTAAGAATTGAAAGTTATGGCAAGTCTCTTTGAGGTTGTTTAGTTTATTTTGGCTAGCAACCATTGTTCAATTTTTTTAGAAGTAATTTATGAAGTCAGTGATCCCATCAATATTTAGTTGATAGGCTTTATATTGTGGCTTTATTTAACTGATAGGCTTTCTTGTTTTTAAAATGTAATAAATCACAATTTTTAATTGGTCTTTCAAATGAACAACAAATTGCACATAGCATAATTAAACAGATTAATGAACCCAACAATTTTCATTTAGATCTAAATAGGGTGGTAAATTAAACATCAATTTTCACCTAGTTTTAATAAGAAGGGAAAGAAAAACAACTTGTCCTATTTTGATCACATTTCCTTTCTTAATGTGTTAATGAACAACAATTTTCACCTAGTTTTAATTAGGAAGGGAAAGAACAACTTGTCATAGTTTGATCACATTTCCTTTCTTAATGGGTTAATGAACAACAATTTTCACCTAGTAATATTAGGAAGGAAAAGAACCATAACTTGTGTTATTTTGATCACATTTCTTTTCTAATTGGTCAATGAACTTTTCATGATGTGTGTGGTGTGATAGGCACATTTTGTTAATCCCAAAAAGAATGAATGAATGTATCCTCTCCCCTCGCCTTCACAAATCTTGGGTGTAAGAGAAATTCATTCGATCTTTTTTAGAGGGCCTACCTCCTTAATAGCACATAAGGCCAAGTGAGAGGGATGACCCAAGCGATAACAGGCTAAATCTAAGCCACTCAACTACACTATCACAAGTCACTTATGTATGTGCTGAAATCTACCTGTTAGGAGCACGCTTAGACATGCAAATGTTAGAGATATAAATCAATAAACTACACTAACATGTCTAAGAACATACTCTAAAAATAAAGAATTCTATCACAACCTCCGATGAGCTGAACAAGGGCACCCAATGCCTTGTTGATTTGCTCTTAGAGATGTATGTGGGTGTGCTCTCCCAACACAATATTAAAATCACACTTGATTTACTTGTTTTCTATGGATTGAAACTATAATGCAACTAATGGATGAGATGAAGAGCTCAAGAACAAGTATGAATAACTTGTCTCAAGCTTTCACCATTGATGATGAAAATACAAGAACTAAACTAAGATGAAGATGCAAGAACAAAGAAACTAAGATTCATTCCATGATTACCTAAGATGTGATATCTAGATTTGCAAATGAACTAAAAGCATGAAAATAACAACATAAACTAAGAATTCTAAAGCTAAAATAGCATGATAACAATGTATAAAATGGAGATGATTTGCTCTTAACAAAGGCCTCTATTTATAGAGTTTTTGGAGGAGAGAGAAGGCTTGGATGAGGTGGAGCTCATGTGGCATCCACATAGGTGCCACATGAGGGACACATAAGCCATGCAAGAGACCCACTTTGCTCACACATGTGTGAACAACTTTGGATGCGATGGGTCAAAGTGTACTTAAAGTACACATGTGAAGGATCTTGTAAGAGAGTGTAAGAGGGTGTAAGAGTTTTAGTCCAATGAAACACTTTTAGAAAGTGTAAGAAGGTGTTATCATGGGTGTAAGAAAACTTGTTGGCACTAAATAAATATTATTTGGAAAAGATAATTTTTGGAAATTTGCTCACACGTGTGAGCAAATAATTAGGACTAATTAGTGTAGAAATCTAGAAATTAGCCTAATTAACCTTAGTTAATTAGTGAATAGGTTTATTTGGTGAGAATGATGTGAGGTAGGGTAGGATCTAGGTTTAAATTAGCTTAATCTAAATTTAAAATTTAGATTAATTTGGTTTAGTAGAATTAAGTCATGTGGAGGAATAAATAAATTAAAAATTTATTTAAAGGGAATTAATGAGGGGTAATGTATTTAATAAAATTTAATACATCAAAAGGGGTAGTATTTAAATTAAATTTAAATACTAAGGAAAGTGAATCATATTTGATTAAATAAATTTAATTAAATAGATAGAAGAATATAACAAATATAATTAATTAAAATTAACTATAATGTTATGGAAATATTAATTAAATTAATATAAAGATGATTTTAGATGTCTACATTTTGCCCCTCTTTGATACGGCGTTGAAAGTGGCGTCGCATCAAAGAAAAGAAAATAAGATGCCCCAGAGAGATCAGAAAACCTACGGTAGCGAGAGCGAAGGAGTGTGCCCCCTCGAGAAAATAATAAGAAAAAATACAATTTTTTAATAAATTTTTTTTAAAAAGACAGGAAAACAGGGAAAGCGAACCAATTGCATGGCATGTCCAAGGAAAATGAAGGAAAATCAGGGACCAGAACGGGAAATGGGGAGACAAACGAAAGAAATGGGTCTCAAGGGGCTATAAATAGTCCACCCGGGCCCATAGACAAGTCACTTTCACTCACAAAGAGCAAAAACAGAGAGAGAGAGAGAGAGAGAGAGAGAGAAGAAGAAGAAACAGAGAGCAATGGCAGCACAATGAGAGTGAGCACAGCTTGGAGAGCGTGTCTGGGTGTATCAGCGACCTGCGGATGCTGGACCACCAGTGAGTAGTCGAGCACCGCCTAGTATTTTATGAATTTATTACTTTTGTAGGTCATTTAGAGGACAATAAATGCTTCCAAACTGGCGCGTAGTGCAGACGACGATCACCTAACTGTCATCTGCAAGGACCTCATCCAAACCCTCTCTCTCCTCTAAAAACTCTATAAATAGAGGCCTTTGTCAAGAGCAAATCATCTCCATTTTATGCATTGTTATCATGCTAGTTTAGCTTTAGAATTCTTAGTTCATGTTCTTATTTTCATGCTTTTAGTTCATTTGCAAATCTAGATATCACATCTTAGGTAATCATGGAATGAATCTAGTTTCTTTGAATCTTGCATATCATCTTAACTTAGTCGTTGAATCTTCATCTTAGCATTAGTGTTTCATTTTTATTAATAGTGAAAGCTTGAGACAAGTTCCTTATACTTGTTCTTGAGTGATCTAGCTTATCATTTTCATGCATTTCATAGTGGGATTATGATATTGTGTTGGGAGAGCACACCCACATAACATCTCTAAGAGAAAATCAACAAGGCATTAGGTGCCCCAAAATGTATGTGTTGAAATCTACTTGTTGGGAGCATGCTCAGACATGCAAACGTTAGAGATATAAATCAATAAACTACACTAACATGTCTAAGAACATACTCTAAAAATAAAGAATCTCATCACAGCCTCCAATGAGCTGAACAAGGGCACCCAATGCCTTGTTGATTTGCTCTTAGAGCTGTATGTGGGTGTGCTCTCCCAACATAATATTAAAATCTCACTTGATTTGCTTGCTTGCTATGGATTGAAACTATAATGTAACTAATGGATGAGATGAAGAGCTCAAGAACAAGTATGAAGAACTTGTCTCAAGCTTTCACCATTGATGATGAAGATACAAGAACTAAACTAAGATGAAGATGCAAGAACAAAGAAACTAACATTCATTCTATGATTACCTAAGATGTGATATCTAGATTTGCAAATGAACTAAAAGCATGAAAATAAGAACATGAACTAAGAATTATAAAGCTAAACTAACATGATAACAATGCATAAAATGGAGATGATTTGCTCTTGACAAAGGTATCTATTTATAGAGTTTTTGGAGGAGAGAGAGGGCTTAGATAAGGTGGAGCTCATGTGGCATCCACATAGGTGCCACATGAGGGACACATAAGCCATGCAAGAGGCCCACTTTTCTCACACACGTGTGAGCAACTTTAGATGTGATGGGTCAAAGTGTACTTAAAGTACACATGTGAAGGATCTTGTAAGAGAGTATAAGAGGGTGTAAGAGTTTTAGTCCAATGAAACACTTTTAGAAAGTGTAAGAAGGTGTCATCATGGGTGTAAGAAACCTTGTTGGCACTAAATAAGGATTATTTAGAAAAGACAATTTTTGAAAATTTGCTCACACATGTGTGAGCAAATAATTAAGACTAATTGGTGTAGAAATCTAGAAATTAGCCTAATTAACCTTAGTTAATTAGTGAATAGGTTTATTTGGTGAGAGTGATGTGAGGTAGGGTAGGATCTAGGTTCAAATTAGCTAAATCTAAATTTAAAATTTAGATTAATTTGGTTTAGTAGAATTAAGTCATGTGGAGGAATAAATAAATTAAAAATTTATTTAAAGGGAATTAACGAGGGGTAAAGTATTAAATAAAATTTAATACATCAAAAGGGGTAGTATTTAAATTAAATTTAAATACTAAGGAAAGTGAATCATATTTGATTAAATAAATTTAATTAAATAGATAGAAGAATATAACAAATATAATTAATTAAAATTACCTATAATGTTACAAAAATATTAATTAAATTAATATAAGGATGATTTTAGACATCTACAACTTCTACTCCTAAGTCTTCACAATCAATCTTGTCATCTACTCAAACAACTACACAAGCTACTTCATCTTCTACATGGCATATGTCTCAAGCTGCAATGAAATTCCAAGGCACTTTTTTTAGGATTAGAAGACAAATATCTTAACAGTTAAATGCAAATACGATCAATAAAATAGAGAAATAAAATGCACAAAGAATTTAACGTGGTTCACCCAATCTTGGGCTATGTTTACCAAACAAAGAGTCCAATCTTATTATCCAGTAATATCAACCAATTACAACTAGTGATCTCTTGCAGCTCAATATCGCTACAAATGCTATGATAATTCTTCACTCTAGCAAGCCATAACCCTAACATCATTTTTTTTATGGAAAAAAACCCTAACCCTAAAAATTGTTTGACAAGTTAACCTAGGAAAATACTTGACGAGTTAACCTCGAACCTAATGAATTGTAAAAAAGTGTATAGTACTTGCTTGATCAGTCACCACAAACCAGCAATCTCTCACTTGGAGATTTATCATGCTCCACACTAAACAATATCCCACTTGGAGACTGATCCTATAGCAATATTACAACCCCTGTATCTCCCACTGGAAAGAACCACCCTGGACTTTGTTGTTATGTTTTATTTTTTTATTCATAAAGACCAACCAAAGCTGAAGAGGAGCTCACCTTCTCCCTTGCCATTGCCTTTGTAAACATATTTTTTGGATTCTCATTTGTATGTTATTTTTCTAGCCTTAATAATTTATCATTCAATACCGACCGAAATAATGTGATACATCAATTGTATGTGTTTTGTTTTTTAATGCAAGGCATAATTCTTTGCAAGATGAATGGCACTCTGGCTGTCTGTAAGCAAATTATTGTTAACCTATATTTTGTCCAATTCTTCCATGAAAGATTGTATCCATATCATCTCCTTGCTTGCATTTGTTGTAGCTACATACTCTATCTTTGTGGTAGATAAATTAACCACCTTTTGAAACCTAGAGATCAAACTCACCATTGTCCCACCAACAGTAAAAATATATAATGTTGTACTCCGCCTAGTATTAATGTCTCCTGCCAAATCTGAGTCAACATAGCCTTATAAATCAATACTAGATCCCACATAACATAAACATTTGTTACATGTACCTCCCAAGTATCTAAGAATCCATGTTACCACAATTTAATGCTCAACTTTAGGATGACTCATATACCTACTAAGAACTCCTACAACATGTGCAATATCAGGCATAGTGCATACAATTGCATACATTAAACTGGCTATAGCTGAAGCATAGGGTGCCTTGGAAATTTTTCTACCTCCTCTTGTGTATTTGGACACATCTCCTTACTCAATTTCAAATGACTAGGCAAATATGTGCTGACAACTTTTGCATCCTCCATGCAAAATCTCTGCAACACCTTTTCAATGCAATCAGTCTGCTCGATAGATTCAATTTTTTGTTCTATTTATCTCTGTGAATTTTCATACCAAGGATTTGTTTTTCTTCTCCCAAATCCTTCATAGAAATTGAGTTTGCTAACTATTTTTTACCTCTTTTATGTGATCCATGATAGACCCTGCTACAAGCATGTCATCAACATATAAACATATAATAATGTAGCTATCATTATCCAACCTCATGAAATAAACACAATGGTTAGATTTATACCTAGTGAAGTCATGCTCAACCATAAAACTATCAAATTTCAAGTACCATTGTCAAGGTGCTTGTTTTAATCCATATAAACTCTTCTTTAATCTACACACTAACTTATCCTTATATTTGACCTCAAATCCTTGAGGTTGTTTTATATATATCTCATCCTCCAAATCACCATAGAGAAAGGAAATTTTCACATCTAGTTGTTCTTGTTCCAAATGCGAATCTTCAGCAGCCACAATGCTTAAAACACTATGAATAGAAGTCATCTTAACAACAGGAGAAAAAATTTCAGAAAAATCAATTCCTTTATTATGTACAAATCCCTTTACAACTAACCCCTCTATAACTCTTTTCTTACCTCCATATTCCTCTTTCAACATATAAACCTATTTGTTTTGTAAAGCATTTTTACCTGCATGCAACTTGCATAATTCCAAAGTCTGATTTTTCAACAAGGAGTCCAATTATTCTATCATTCCATGCTCCCATTGAACCTTAGTATCCAACTTCATAGCTTCATCATAACATTATGGTTCACCAACATCTGTCAATAAAATAGAATACAAAGAGGGAGAGAACCTATTAGGGGTTCTACTTATCCTTGAGGATCGTCTAACATTCATTGGAGTTTGTGGTATTTTTTTTTTGTTGTTGTTGTTGATGTGGAGCATGAGGAACCACTGAAAAATCATCTTTAAGAGTATCATCCAGCACTACATAATCATTTTTTTTCTTCTCATGTTGTTACAACTAATCTTTGTACAACACTTTCTCATTGAAAATGACATCCCTACTTCTTACAATTTTATGATTCTCAAAATCCCAAATTCTATACCCAAATTCATCATTTCCATATCCAACAAATACATATTTCTTTGATTTAGCTTCTAGCTTGGTTCTATTTTCAGAAGCAATATGTGCAAATGTTTCACAACCGAAGGTTCTGAGAAAAGAATAACTCACCTTCTTATATGTCCATGTTTCCTCTGGAATACCATAACCCAAAGGAGTAGATGGACCTCTATTAATTAAATAAATAGCAGTGTTTACAGTCTCTACCCACATTTTTAATGGAATCCAAGCATGCAACCTCATAGTCCTTGCACACTCCATTATTGTCTTATTCATGCTCAGCCACTCCATTTTCTTGTGGAGTCCTTGGAACTATTTTCTTCCTATGAATACCATTAGAGGAATAATAATCTTCAAATCCTTTGATGCAATACTCACCACTATTTTTATATTTGAGACATTTTATTGTTTTACCAATCTCATTCTCAACCAAGCTTTTCCATTTTTTAAAAATTTCAAATACATCAGATTTATGTCTGAGGAAATAAATATGTACTTACATAGTTGCATCATTAATAAATGTAACATACTATAGAGATCCACCAAGGGAAGATACTTGAGATGGTCCCCATACATCTGTATGCACAAGCTCCAATTTCTCATCTTTCTTTTCCTTCCCACTCTTCAGAAAACTAACTCTTTATTGTTTTTCATAAAAACAACTTTCATATAAATCAATAATGACACATTTTAGACCTCATAAGTGTTAATACATGTCTAATTACTAAGAGGGGAGGGGTGAATCAGTAATCAGCATAAAAAATTTCAACCTCTTTTAAACTTTATGCACCAAAACATTCAACAACAACTAACATAAGTAAAACTTTCGATGCATGCATCCATAAGTAATCAACTACACAATGTAAACAACATATTTATATCGTGGAAACCCAAAAGGGAAAAAACTACAGTGTGAGTTGGTACCCACAAAATCTATACTCTTCTAGAATACACCATGTTAGGAGCTTACCTTGTTAAAGGTTACAACAACATTGTTAGGTGCTACCCGGTTAAGGGAATTGCCTTAGATCTGTTAGGATCTTTTCCCTATTAGGAGAAGTCGTGTTATAAGACTTAAAATATTCAATTATAATTTCACCTTGTTAGAGGATCCACAACAAAGATCTGTCAGGATCTACCCTATAAAGGGATTTCACTGTTATAATGGTTAGAAAGCAACAGATAAAGTGATCTATAAAATTTGCACTACCACTGCATAATCAAACCCAGTTAAGCTCTATACTTCTTCTCCATACTCTTTACTCTTCCTTAGCTTGATCGCACTTGATTCCTTTACTTTCTCCTTCACCACATCCTTATGCAATTCACAATCATCTCTTTAACTTCTTTTTCAATATTCCAATATATAAATTTACTTCCACCAACTTAAAATAAACCCTAGCTTATATATGAATAATCTAGATAACATTAGGTAAGATACAATGTATCTAACCACTCATAAAACATTTTTCTCTGACCGTGATGGCTTACATATGGATTTTACCTTGGTAGCTGAGCTATTTTCAAAAACTCTTTTGACGAAAAGAAACTTCTTGAAGAATCCACCTCAAACGCATACCTAGAGCAATGTGATGTCAAGTAAGTTTCACAAATCATGGAACTACCTTACTAATTTACAAAAATCATCACCGATCCTATTGCCACTTTGAATTCCTTCATCGATTCACAAATCTTCATAGCATGTTTAAGAACTTTGTCTTGTTTACCTGTTCATTTTGTTAACACCACTTCCAGTCAAGTAAACTAGTTGCACCGGTCAACAATACCAGTCACGATCATAAACATAGTATCTTGAAATTGATCACAATCATATCCTATGACCGCTCCACCAAATACGTTACCAATTTGAGATAACATTCAAATCACTTACTATTTTTCACTGATTTTTTTTAGTAGTTCCCCAGTTTGCGTTCATCCAAACATAACCAACATAATTCTTCACATCAAAAGTCGCGATGGTCAAGTTAACATCACAACACATGACATATTCTTACATTAGAATAGCAACTTCAGAAACATACTAAAACTCATAATTCACTTACACAATAACTGGTAACATACTAAAAACACTAAGTCAATCAGTTGACATTAATGACAACCAACTAACTAATTCACTTGTCATCAAATTTGTACCTGTAGACACATAAAACTGGGCAGGTGTTCTTTAATCAAGCAAATCTGCAAATCTCAGCAAAATGTTCTAAATCTCATCAGAATGGATCAAATCAATTCAAATGGACATTTATCAATCAAATTGGGATAAAATCAATTTAAATCAAAGGATTAATTAACAAATGACATCAAATAATTAAATATAAGCCTAAATAGATTAATCAAACTATATAACTGATTTTAATCAATTAATTATATAGTTTAAATCAAAAATCAAATCCAACCTATTCCCTTGCATGGATAAATTAATTAATTGATTAAATTAATAAATCCTAAATATCTTTCAACATGAATTTGAGGAACCAATAAGAATTGAGAAAGAAAAGCACATGGATCACTCCTAATTTGCAATCTCAATCACTCATTTTGAACTTTCAATCCTAATCACTCAAATTTGTCTGTTTGTTCCAACCTTTGAGACAAGCATTTAAATTGTCCCCCTATTTGAAACCATTTTAAAGTCTCTCACCTAAACAAGGCTTAATCATTATCAATTGACTCTACCCCTTGTTAGCACTGCATTGGTAAAATTTGAATTTCTTGGTCTTTTTCTTTTCCCGCGCTTTCTTGGTTTAAATCCTGTGCTTTACCGCGCAAAAGAGGTCAACACCCTTTTTGAAGTTCATGTTTTAGTTACTCACTCTGTCACGTTGGTCTTTTTGAAATGTCTTTAAGTTGTGCGAGTGGGCGACGAGCTGTCTGTGAAAGAGAATCACGCAATCGCTATCTACTTATGAATAGTTTTGTTTTGTGTGTGAGTGAGCGGGTCCAATGTTTTAAAAAGTAAATCGCGTAGTCGCGATGTCTTATGAAGGTCAAGCTACAGGTTAGCGAGTCAGCGATGAGTTAAAATTATGTATGTCGCGCAGTCACTGTAAAGTTATGTTGTTTATCTCATGCTCCGCGACCGAGCGAGTATTGTTTAAAATTGAAGCAGTCGCATGCCCGCATCAAGTTTTATGTCAATGTCAATAGTCAGCGACTGCGCGACGAGGTCATGTTCTGAATGTCGCCCACTCACTTAGGTTTTAACTCGCTTGTCTTTTGCAGTGCGAGTGCGTGGTGAAGGCATGAAATACTAATGTGAAGACTCATCGCTCAGTCGCGCAAGCTTTTTTTTAAGTTTCTTAAAAGTCCGCGACTGAGCGACTAAGAGATCATTCAACGCCTCGCTCACTCGCTGATGCTTTGAGGTGATGAAATATCAACTCGCGAGTATGCAATGAGTTAAAAAGGGAAAGACATCGCTCACTCGCCAATCAACAAAGGTGAAGGGAAAAGAGCTCGCGAGTAGGCGACTAAAGAAAGAAGAGGCACTGTCATGCACTCGCACTGAGTGATGAAGTAAGATGTTCAAGCTTGCGAGTAGGAAACTAAAGGAAAGAAGGTGTAAAGTCACGCGCTCGCAGTTAATGATTAAATGAAATTTTCAAGCTCGTGAGTTTGCGACTGAGCAAAGAACAGATGCCATCGCTCACTCGCGCATAAGATGAAAGCTGGAGTATTAAGTAGCGCAAGTATGCGACCAAACAGAGTATGCAGTAAAGAAATGAATGTCACTTACCCACTCAAATCCAAAAGTTAGAGTAAACAGCCAGCGAGTGTGCGATGATAAAATAGCTGAAAGGTAAGATACACAGTCGCTCAGTCGCCAAGACTTAGGTGACATAAAAAGTTAACTCGCGAGGGTGCGACATGTTAAAGGTGAAGGAAAAATCGCTTACTCGCATGAACCCAAAAGCAAAGCATAAAAGGATAGCGAGTATGCGACAGACATGAAATGAGGTTCAAAAATTATGTCATCGCTCACTCGCAGAAGGTGAAAAGTGAAGCGAGGATGGATGGCGAGTATGCGACCATTTAAATAACAGGGATGTGTCGCTCACTCGCAAGGATCTTTCCAAAAGTGAATAAAGTGTAGTGTGTTGGCAAGTTTCAGGCTGACGAGTGCCAGATGGAAAAAAGCGTACACTCTCTCTTCCAGCTAGGATCAAATAGTGCAACTTGATGGTAGCATTAATGACAAAATAAAATCTTTGTGACAGTTCAAGTGCAGGAATTCGGCTTTCAAGTTGACAAGACACAATCCTTAAATGGCTATAAGTGTAAATGATTGAGTTGGATTCTATACAACTCTCATTTCTGCATTCTGAGTTTTTCTGCGAAGAGTAAGAAGCTTATTTGTCTGGAGTTTTGTGTCTGAGACAGTAGAATTCAAAAGAAGCAAGATGAGTCAGGCTATTGTTCCTACCACCTCACAAGGGTCTGGAAAGAAGAAGGAAGTCGCACCAAAGGAATATACTGAAGAATTTGTTGAATTGCTGCCTGGGACTCTGAATACCAACAGTGCAGATTGGGAAGAATGGAGCGACAAGTGGTCTCAATGCAGAAATCCGGTAACCCCAGACTACTCTGGCAGTACTTTATTTCATTATTTTTGGAACAATAGGGTTAAGCCCGTCCCAATTTGCAATCCATGGGATTTAAATATGGCTAAATTAATTGTGCCTGACATCTATGTTGACATTGGTCTCATTAAGGAGCTAGCAAAAAACTATTGCCCAGTGGCTAGGGTAATTAGGAAAA
>MU223269.1:1533780-1547152 GCA_018584345.1 Thuja plicata
CTCCCTGTCGCCAAATTCTTTTATTCTATTTCAAGACTATGCGACAATGCTTAGTCGCCCAATCGCGGAATCAAGTCCTGAGCATTTGATTTTACCTTAACAAGTTATAAGCGCCCCCTTTTTGCTTATGACGACTGCGTGACATACCTTAATCGCTAAGTCAGGAGGAATTTTCCCCTGGAGAATTGATCTTCTCAGACTTCGTGACCACTATCAGATCCTCTTATTCCTTCATCCTACGGCCGTCACTTAATCGCCATATGTTCATGCCTGCCCTTAAATCTTTCTCAGACACTGCGACTGAAGGGAAAGTACTTAGTCTTGCTGTCACTGAATCCACTTTCTCCTTCTGGCGACCATGCGATAACCTTCTCTCATCCATTCGCCTTATGACAGATGTCACTCAATCATTGGTTCACTTACTACATACTGGAGACTGAGTCATTATATTGTTCTAGCGACAACCTGACTAAGCATTTTTGCAAACCTCAAACGGTCAGTCGCGAAGTCTGAGTTAAAATCCCTTAACCGATGTTCTATTCTGAGACCCCGCGACTGAATGCTTCACTTAAATGTTAACTTTGACTTATTTGGCGATAATGCGACAAAAGGTAATCGCGAAGTCTGAAGACATTTTCATAACTGTTAAAAATCTCCTGCGATCACCCGACTAAGCAGTGGGTCCCTTCTTTATAAAGCTTTATAACATAACTATCTTGCGACTACCCGACATGAAAAGAATCATCGAGTCTCAGAAGGTCAAAGGAATATTTTGATTTTGAACGAGACCACGCGACATAAGAAAAATGTCAAGTCGGGAAGACAATTGGAATATTCGCTCGAAGTATCGTGACAAGGCGATTCAATTAAGACACATGCCTTAAGTGAATGGAAAAAGTAACGTTGAAACAGAACAACATGACTTAGGGTTTATTTTCATCGTTTAACACTTGGGAAGACAAGGGTTTTTAGGGTTTTTACAAATTGAGCAAGGTTTAGACTTGAAAACCTGAAACTATAGCAGAAGTAAGGCCACAAGGAACGAGAGATAGCAGAATTGAGCACATCAAAATACAGAGAGCAGGACAAGGAACCAGGAAAACTGCCAAAATAGGAAATACAACCAACACCGTCTTCCTAGTATGGAGTATGATATGATAAAACAATTGCGCAATACCCCTACCAAGATTTATTTATGGGAGCTTCTTCAAACTTCACCTGCCTACCATGAAGCCTTGCAAAAAAGCTCTAGCAACTCTTCCCACTCCACCTCCTAATCAAGAGAACATCAATGCCTTCTTTTAGTGCATGCATTCTAGCTCGGGTCCTCTTGACATTGTATTTACTCAAAAGCATTTACCTTCTAAAGAAATACAAAATTAATATGATGCCCTTATGGTTGTTATTACTATCAATAAGAGTATCATTCGTAGGACCTTGATTGATAATAGATATGGGCTTAATATTTGTATCATGGACATGCTCAAAGCAATTAAAGCTGATCTCTCAACTATTCAACTGGATAATATCCCTATTCGTGGATTTGATAATATCACAAAGAAAACTTTGGGCATCATTACCTTACCTATCAAATTAGGTACGGTCATCTTGAATACTCCTATTCATGTTATGCCTGGACCCCTCAATTATAACCTTCTTTTAGGAAGACCTTGGCTACATACTATGCATGTTGTTCCTTCTACTCTTCATCGCAAGGTTAGGTTCATCTATAACAATTTGATGTATACGTTACATGCGGATGATGCACCAAATCCTTGCTTAAATGCAAAATATGCTAAGGTTTGTGAACCTTTACAAACCAGTAAGGAACCTAAGAAACCACCTGAGGTTAAACAAACTGAAACTCCATCTTTTTCTTTGACTGGAGATGATTGGGGAACCTTCAATTTTAATCCTACCTTTATTGGAGAGTATAAGGTTTCTGATCTTGATTTTATGAAGCAACAAAGAGAGTTTGAACAACGAGTCTTTGCTTCTACTTCTCATTCCCTTTGTAATAACTTTGCTGCTGCTTCTACCCACTATGAATCTACCAAACCTACTAATGATGACATATTGACTACTAAAATTCCATTGACTCCTTCTCATATGGCTTATCATTATGGTCATGGTTATCATTTACTAGTTAAACAAGGATTCCATGGTCAAGGATGTGGTAAGCATAAATAGGGAATTCAAATGCCCTTACAGAATAGGGGGCATGAGAATTCTTATGGATTGGGATTTAATCCTCAAAAACACATCAATGTTACCAACATCTCAAAGCATGATGAACCTATGAAGGAATTTGACCAAGAAGTTCTTTTTCCTAAACTCCTTCATGCTAAGATGATTACTAGACCTAAACGCAAAAAGAAACGTAGTCCACACTTGAAGACTCTTCCTTTTTGCTTGTATCATAGATTTCATGGTCACTCTACCAATGAATGTCAAGATTTACATTATAAGATTAGGCAGCTCATTAATAGTAAAGTTATTTATATATCATGTGGCAATGAGTTATATTTCAATCCTATTTTCTCTAAATAAAATTTATGTTCCTATTATGGAACTCCACATTATGTAAACAATGTTAGCCTAATCTTTGGGGGCTCGTTGTCTTGCATATTGTTGTGAGTGATATAATAGGTCCCCTTTCATCCTTGTTCCTATGCTTGGGGGGAAATGATGCCATCTTCTTTTCTGTCTTTCCAGGATTCATTCTTCCCTTGGTTAAGCAGTATCTATCTATTATGTGATATCCAATCATACATGAAAATTTTGGTTTTAATTGAGGATCTATGTCCTTGATTATAATCTATTTTGTTGTTTGACATTGGGTTTCCATGGTTTATAAATCTCTCACCTTGGAAACTGAATAGTGTGCTATCCCTCACAAGGGTTGCTTTTTCACTTCTTTCATGATATCTCTTTGCATTCGTCCCTTCCATGGCCTCATAGGAATTGTGACCTTGGCTTGGACTGGGTGTTGTCTATGGATATTGTCTTGTCGTTGGAGAAGGATTTATCCTTATTCTTTTATTTCCTTAACATGACAAAATAGTATGTATTTTGTCATCTCAAGGAGAAGGGCATATATATGGCCTCCCTCGTTCTATCTTATTTCATTTTTGTTCTAACCTTTTGTTTTGTAACATGCTAAATCCTCTGAAGGTAACGCATATAAGTTGCTAAATCCTGATGAGATATGCATTCAATTACAATTTAATATGCTAAATCCTCCAAAGGTAACGCACATAAGTTGCTAAATCCTGAAGAGATATGCATTTTACAAATGTATTCCATGGTGATATGAGGACATGGACCCATGTGTACTTCAGAAAAGCCATTAGAAGATGCACTACATACATGCACAAAGCCACCAAAATGTGCACAACTTTATGGGTTGACTATCAAGTGCTTTCTTGATGGGCCATCCTATCCTTTTTGTGGTTCACAGTGAGATACACACATCTTACTAGGAGAGCTAACCAATCCTCTCTCTCTTTTTCTCTTTAACTGGTGATATCTCTCTTATCATAATCTTAGGGTTGATAAAGACTTAAGTCCCTGGGGTCTTGATGATTCCTTTGTCCCTTTTGATTTCAATAAGATTATCTTTTCTTTATGATATCCTTTACCAAGAGTTTGCATCGAGTCCATACTCTTACTAAAGTAGGGCTAAATGTATAGTCAAAAAATGGAAGCACTTCCTTTGTGGACTAGTTTAGCCTTACGAGTAAGTGGTTTGGGGTCATGTCAAGAACTTTGAATGGGTCTCTGACTTGGATCTGACTTTCTCCCCTATTTTGCCTCATTTCCCACTTTCTCCAGCATGTTTTTGTTACCCTAATCTGCAGATTTGAAGTTCTTGACTTTAGGGTCAAGGTCAACCTTCTGGGTCAAGGTCGACACCGACCTTGACCTAGGTCATAATCGACCTTTTTCTAGCCCAAGGTCCAAATTTCAAGTTTCCAAAGTTTCTGAATGTCGGGTTTTGGAAAGATTTAACTCCCGCTTTCAGGTCGGCTGTTTTGGGTTCTGAAATAATGACTCTTAAATTATATTTAATATAGGTCCACTTCTAGGGGTATATGTCTAAGGCGAATTTAATTCTCTTATGTAGGCATCTCTAGAAGATTGTGCCCTAGATTTGTATATAAGGAAGCTTTCTCCTCTTATTTTCTCTAACAATCCAAGACTTGAAGAGGTGAAATCTAAGTGCAAGCTAAGAAGCAAGATTTGAAGCAAGCCAAATATCTATTGAAGCATTAATCTACTCTTAAGAATCCAAGCATTAAAATAATTTCAAGCATTCAATTCATCAAGGAGATCCATTGATAGCCATTGAAGGATTAAAGCTCTATGGAGCCCTCTTGTTGAAGATTTCTCCATCCATATTCCTCCAAGCCTTTTATTCTTCCAAGATCCATTCAAGATTGGTGTTGAAGATCTACAAGCAATTGATTTGAGACATCCTACATTCTACATTCTACATCCATTTGGTGCATACATACTTGTGGATCCACAGATTCAAATCCACCACAAGGGTTTCCTTACAAGCAAGGTGAATTCATTTATTTACTTTGTTACTTATACAATTTCAATTATATTATAAGGTTAATTCCAAAACTGGGGTTTGAACAAGGCAAACCCCTCTCCCCAAAAAACAAATCCATTTTTCTTGTAGGTACATGTTTGGAACATCAGAACAGAGTGTAGATTCGAATACCCTTTTTGGAAAACTTTTGAGATCCAGAAACAAATTTTCTGTCGGAGACTTTTTAGGTAGATTCTACCCTTGGTCAGAATTGGAAATTTTGGGTCAATGGTGACATTGAATTGAGGGTCAAAATCAGAACTGATTCATATCAGAAAATGATTTCTGGGTTTTGTAGATCTCGCAGTTTTGGTTTAGAATCTCGGAAATCAACAGTTTATGAGACCATCTGACAGGGTTTTCAACATGTTCTTTTTTAGAGGTATGTATTTTATTTTATTATTATTTGCTTTCATTTCTAGATTTACACCACTTATCAATTATAATTAAATTTAAAGTGGATAATATTTGCATAGGGACACTTTTATGAGAAAATCTCCATTGTTCAAAACCCTATCCATATTTCTTCTTTACAAGTTCATTTTCCAATTTCTATATACATGCTAGATAATTTAGAGACTTAGAGGGCCTACCTCTCAAGTAAATCCTTACAAGGACGGTGAGAGGGAATGACCCAAAGTGAGAGACAATCGCTTAAGCCACGATACTATTTGACCCACTATAAACAAATGCACTATTCCTTAATGGGTTGTAGTGACTAAATTGTGCTTAAGTTTCTTCACTTCCTCTAGTAATCCTTCGGGATTGTGCAAAATCATACTTTTGTGCATGTGGAAAGCTTGCAAGGGGGTAAAATAACTTTTCATGATTTAGAACGGAGGTTTTAATTAAAACCTTGATAAGTAGCAAGCTACCTTTTAGAGCCAACATTGTTTAAGAGCCAAATCTGACTCTAGGTAGATTGTTTGGAAGTGCAAGGTAGAAAAATGATGTTAATAGTATAAGAGTGTTTTGATACTCAAATCATTTATCACCTTACATTTAATATTTAGAGTGGAGGGATAAATAAGACATTCCCCTTTATTTTCAAATGAAAAAAGGAAGGATCCAAATTGATCAACCCAAAAAGGATCAATGCATAAATGAATCAATCTATTGGAAATAAGAATAAATAAGGAGATCCTAGGTTTCCCTCTTAAAGTGTGTGGCATGAATGAATGTAAATGTGTGATAGGTTTAGAATGATCAAGGATATGAATTGAAATGGATAGGAGAAATGCACTAACCTTGAAATACTGCAGATCAAAGAATGTTGTCTTCTGAGGTCTGTACTCAGTTTCTGGAAAATCTGAAGGATGATCCAGAATCGGAACACAGAGACGAACAAAACTCAGAAATTTTTTTCTAATACGACACCATCTTGAGAAAAATGTTGACCTTGACCGAAAAATGTCACCCCTAACCCAATAATCTTGACCCTGACCTACACAGGTCCGACAGAAAATCTATTCGCGGTTCTCGATAGTTCTCTGAAAAGGGTATCCAAATCTGAGTTCAAATCTTCAATCCTGAACCTGTACCTACAAGAAAAAGAGATTTTTTTGTTGGGGGGGAGGGGTTTTCCTTAGTCAAACCCCAATTTAGGAATTAACCTTGAAATCAATAAAGTATAGAATGCTATCAAGTAGTAGAATTGAATCTAAGAATGGAACTATGATATTGAATAGATATGTTAATGTAATTCAAATGTAAACAAATATGTCAATATGAAAGCATGGACTTTAGAAACCATAAACCTCCATGATTGTATGCTTGAAATCCACCTTGAAGATATGATGAAAGAGTCTTGAGGATGCACAAAGGATCTTGAAGGAAGATCACACCATCATGACGGCTAGATCTAGGGCTTGAATGATAAATCTTGAATGTTTGAACCAAATCCCTTCAAAGGCTTGAAAGCTTGAATCCTTGATCTTAAATGGAGAGATTGAATTATTAAGAGGAATATTTGAACACCTTGAAAGCTTGAGAACATGTATAACAATGGATGCTTGAACTTTTTTCTTGATGATGCTTAGAATCTATCACTTCTTACTTGGTTGATGGTTAGAGAAAATGAGAGGAGAAAGCTTCCTTTTATATGAAACTAGGGCACAATCTTCTAGAGAGGTTGATATAGGAGAATTAAATTAAAGTTAGACCCATTCCCCTAGAAGAGGAACTATATTAAATACAGTTTAGGATTTGCCACTTCAGAACCCAAAACAACCGATTCGGAAGCGGGAAAATGAATTTCTGATGACCTCCGAAAGCTGACGAGCTTCCAAATTTGGAAGGGGGACCCAGGTCAAGGTCGAGATTGACCCTGACCTAGGTCAAGGTTGAGGTTGACCTTGACCCAGGGGGTCATAACCCCTAGAAATTAAGCTAGGTGGGGTAGAAGGTGCTTGAAGAGGCCCAATTAGGGTCCTAAACAAACACAGAAGTAGGAGATGATGAAAAAAGTAGGGGACAATATGATGGTGGTCAAAAACATCCCCTAAGGAGGGCTAAACATTCTTAACATGGAAGTGCTTCCATTTTAAGATGATACATTAAGCCCCCACTTTAGCGGAAGTATGGAAATCGAACATGTTTTCGGTAAAGTTAGAAGAAAGACTAGGGTGGATCGCAACGAGGTATAACATCACTAGGTCAAGGAAATGAGCCCCTAGACCAAGGATTCTAACTCAAAATACAAGCATAAAAGATATGAAAAATAAAGAGCAATCAATCATTGAAACATACGTGACTACATAAGCAAGACAAGAACAACACTATAGATAACATAGCTTCATGATTTAATCCTACTAGCATGAAAGCGAAAGAGAGAGAAGGGAAAGTGATTACCTTGACTAGTAAGATGCCCACCTTACTATGAATCACCAAGGAGGGAGAGCCCAAAAGGTTCACCATAAACTGTGCTTGTAATTGTAATGCATCTTCTGACAGCTTTTTGAAAATATCCATAGATCCACATTCTTGTATCACTATGAATATAAAACGCGTGTCTTTTCAGGATTTAGGAACTTATGTGCGTTACCTTCCAAGGATTTAGCATATTGAAAAATAAAAATGATGCATATCTTTTCAGGATTTAGCAACTTATGTGCATTACCTTCCGAGGATTTAGCAAAAATAAAAGTTAAAATGCGTATCTCTTCAGGATTTAGCAACTTATGTGCATTACCTTCCGAGGATTTAGAAAAAATAAAAGTAAAAATGCGTGTCCCTTCAAGATTTTAGCAACTTATGTGAGTTACCTTCCAAGATTTAGCATGCTGCATAATGTAAATTAATGTAAACTATAGTACAAGGGAGACCCTATATATGCCCCCTCCTTATCATGACTACCCACTAGGCAGGATAAGGAAGAGAAAAGAGGATACCTACTTCACAAGGTAAGGATATACCTAGCTTAACAACAATGTATACCATATTCTTAGCAAAGAGCCTTGACTCTTACATACAAGAGCATAGATAATCATGAAATGGATATGTCACTTATGAAAAAAGGATCCTCAAAAGGGAAGAGATCTTATCAACAAGATCCTCACCATAAAGGATTGCTTAGGATAAAATGTCATCTTCTAAAGAAGAGAGGAAACAAAGATTCAATCATCAAACCCCCTATAATCAAGAGGAAGAGGAATCTCAAGATGAAGGAATCAAACTATAACCCAAAGCAAGAGCAAGAGTTTATCAAGAGCATAGTTTGAAAAATAAAGAAGAGGTGATGACCTAGGACAATCACCTCCCATATAAGAGGGTATGCATAGTCAAAACATAAATCTTTATAAGAAAATAATGGTATATGATAAATAAATGCCACTAAGCTAAGGAAAGTAGATCCTTAGATAGAGGAAGAAGGAAAATACCTTGCCCCCTAGGGGTGAAAGAAAGGGATATATCAAATTATATCAAGAGATATTGTATCAAAGAGATATCATGTGAGAAGTGAAAAAGTAACCCTTGTGAGGGATAGCACATTATTCAGTTTCCAAGGTGAGAGATTTATCAACCATGGAAACCCAATGTCAAATAGCGAAATAGGTTATAATCAAGGACATAGATCCTTAATGCGAACCAAAATTTTCATGTATGTCGGATATCACATAATAGATAGATACTGCTTAACCAAGGGAAAAGTGGATCCCGTAAAGACAGAAAAGAAGGAGATGGCATCCTTGCCCCCCAAGTGTAGGGACAAGGATGAAAGAGGACCCATTATATTTCTCACAATACTATGCAAGACAACGAGCCCCCAAAGATTAGGCTAACGTTGTTTACATAATATGGAGTTCCATAATAGGAACATAAATGTTATTTAGAGAAAATAGGATTGAAATATAACTCATTGACACATGATATATAAATAACTTTACTATCAATTAGCTGCCTAATCTTATAATGTAAAGCTTGATATTCATTAGAGTGATCATGAAATCTATGATAGAAACAAAAAGGAATAATATTCAAGTATTGACTACATTTCTTTTTGTGTTTAGGTCTAGTATTTATCTTAGCACGAAGGAGTTTAGGAAGAACAACCTCTTGGTCAAATTCCTTCATAGGGTCATCATGTTTTGAAATGTTATTAAAGATGTTGGTAACATTGATGTGTTGTTGAGGATTAAATCCCAATCCATAAGAATGCTCATGCCCCCCATTCTGTAAGGGCATTTGAATTCCCTATTTATTCTTACCACATCCTTGACTATGGAATCCTTGTTTAACTAGTAAATGATAACCAGGACCATAACAAGAAGCCATATCAAAAGGAGTCAATGGAATTTCAGTAGTCACTATGTCATCATTAGTATGTTTGATAGATTCATAAGAAGGAAAAATAAAGGATTACATCCTAGGAGAAGATGGGGTAGGAGCTTGATTCTCCATATGATCATCACTAAGAGGGAGAGCTTTAAGGGAATTCATATCATTTTCCGCTAATGCCTCATCACTAGAAGGAATCCCAATTAGAGGTAATGCATCAATAATGTTCTATTCTTTCTCTAAAATGTCCACATAAGGGGAGTGTGTTTTAGGAAAAGATTCATCATCATGTATGAATATGCCATCCATTAATAAATCACCCTCTTGTATCAAAGCATCTTCACAAGAAGGGGATAAATCAATGTCTTTATCTAAGGGTTCATCCCAAAAAGTAGATTCACCCATAATGGCTTCATGAGGAAGAGATTAATCAACATCCAAATCCAAAGGTTCATCCCAAATAGGAGGATTATCATCCCTATCAATAAAGCACATTGTAGGAGTGCCTAAATCTTGATCTCTAAAGGGGAAATAATTATATTCTAAAGTAGGCTCATAGAAAATACATATATTAGGAGAAGAAGTAACATTTATCCTTAACTCACTTCTATGGTAAAGGTCAATTGAAGAGATTGTAGAGGAGGATAAAATAGAAATAGGATCAATGAAGATATTATTCAAAAAAAATTCATCCTCACTTCCATGTACCTCATTAGGGGATCTATCCTCTTTAGCAACAAAAGCCTCATCAAAGTATTCAAAACAAAAACCATACATGTTGAACACAATGAAAAATGTAAATGTTTTTGTATTATTACAGAAATTTTGTGATTTTTATGAATTTTGAAATTTAAATGCAAGAGAATAAAAGCAAACCTACTTCTATATTCATGCAAGATCTAATATGAAATGCAAATCTAACACCAAAAAGAAAGAGTTGTCTATCGTGGGTTCACCAAAATGTAAGGTAGAAAAATGATGTTAATAGTATAAGAGTGTTTTGATGCTCAAACCACTTATCACCTTACATTTAATATTTAGATTGGAGGGATAAATAAGACATTCCCCTTTATTCTCAAATGCATAAAGGAAGGATCCAAATTGATCAACCCAAAAATGATCAATGCATAAATGAATCAATCTATTGGAAATAAGAATAAAGAAGGAGATCCTAGGTTTCCCTGTTAAAGTGTGTGGCGTGAATGAATGTAAATGTGTGATAGGTTTAGAATGATCAAGGATTTGAATTGAAATGGATAGGAGAAATGAAATAACCTTGAAATATTGTAGATCAAAGAATGTTGTCTTTCAAGGTCTATACTTAGTTTCTAGAAAATCTAAAGTATGATCCATAACCAAAATGTAGAGACGAACAAAACCCAGAAATATTTTTCTGATCTGACACCATCTTGATAAAAAGGTCGACCTTGACCCACAAATGTCACCCCTGACCCAATAATCTCAACCCTGACCTGCACAGGTCTGAAAGAAAATCTGTTCGCGGATCCCGATAGTTCGCTGAAAAGGGTATCCAGATCTGAGTTCAAATCTTCAATCCTGAACCTGTACCTACAAGAAAAAGAGATTTGTTTGTTGGGGGGAGGGGTTTGCCTTATTCAAACCCCAATTTAGGAATTAACCTTGAAATCAATAAAGTATAGAATGCTAGAAAGTAGTAGAATTGAATCTAAGAATGGAACTATGATATTGAATAGATATGTTAATATAATTCAAATGTAAACAAATATGTAAATATGAAAGCATGGACTTTAGAAACCATAAACCTCCATGATTGTATTCTTGAAATTGACCTTGAAGATATGATGAAAGAGTCTTGAGGATGCACAAAGGATCTTGAAGGAAGATCACACCATCATGATGGCTAGATCTAGGGCTTGAATGATAAATCTTGAATGATTGAACCAAATCCCTTCAAAGGCTTGAAAGCTTGAATCCTTGATCTTCAATGGATAGCTTGAATGATTAAGAGGAAGACTTAAACACCTTGAAATCTTGAGAACATGTAGAACAATGGATGATTGAACTTTTTTCTTGATGATGCTTAGAATCTATCACTTCTTACTTGGTTGATGGTTAGAGAAAATGAGAGGAGAAAGCTTCCTTTTATATGAAACTAGGGCACAATCTTCTAGAGAGGTAGAAATAGGAAAATTAAATTACAATTAGACCCATGCCCCTAGAAGAGGACCTATATTAAATACAATTTAGGATTTTCTGCTTCGGAACCCAAAACAGCCGACCCAGAAGTGGGAAAATGAATTTCTGATGACTTCCAAAATTCGACAAGCTTCTAGATTTGGAAGGGGGACCCAGGTCAAGGTCGAGTTCAACCCTGACCTTGGTCAAGGTCAAGGTTGACCTTAACCCAAGGGGTCAGAACCCCTGGAAATTGTGTCAGGTGGGGTAGAAGGTGCCCGGAGAGGCCCAATCAGGGTCCTAAACAGACACAGAAGCAGGAGATGATGCAAAAATGAGGGGACAGTATGATGGTGGTCAAAAAAATCCCCTAAGGAGGGCTAAATGTTCTTAACATGGAAGTGCTTCCATTTTAAGATGATACAATAAGCTATTCTTGTTCAAAACCCGTTGAAATGACCAAGAACATACACTTAGTGTGTTTTAGGGTTATGATGCAAAATTGATGTGTGTGTTGCATTTGTATATACATTTTCAAGCAACAATACCAATTAACAGATATGATCACAGACTTAAACTTTTAAAAACCCTAAAAATTTGTGAAAACCAACTTGATATGCAAAGTGTCGCGTACAATAGTTTAAACGACACCTATAATACTTTCTGTGATGCCTGCACATTTGAAACGATGCCTATCAATGTTTAAATACCGCATAACTCACTGGAAACTGACACCTACAAACTGTTAAACGCCGCCTACAAACAAGCAAACACCACCTACAATTTGCAGAGTGCCACGCATAGTAATTCTAGTCGATGCCTATACACTGCGAAGTCACGCTTACATAGCAAGGAAGTGACGCCTAGACACAAACAAGGGTAGATAGTGGACATTTCCCGAGGGTTTGAAAACAACTTAATCACATTTTTGGATACACTTTTGGAGATTTTACTTGTACATAAGTTCAAGTTGATCAGAATCCCCCATTATTGGATAATTCACAAAATCGTTAAGAGATTGATTAATCAGGTGATAAATAAGCCAAGATTTCTTGATCTATTCTTGTGCCAGCTTTCACCCGATCACATTATGTTAAGTCTACCCTGCAATCCGATGAAACTTATCTAAGGCAGGAGATTCCTTTTCCTAGTGACACTTTTACTTCTTCATGACCAAATCAAGAACCAATGAAGGAAGTAGAACCAAACATGGCTTTCCAATTTGGAAACATGGATCCCGACATAATCAATCATGCCAACATAGATAATACTAATAACAACGAAAATGGCGAGGTCAATAACAATGGGGCCAATGGAAGAGGAATAGACCCTAACAATCAAGGGGTAGACCCTAATAACAATGTTGGAAATATGCACCCTAATAATGAAGAGGCAACTGAAGAGAAGGTTAATGAAGCGGTTCAAAGCCCATTCTTCATGAAACTCTTGGAGAAAGTATTGGAATGAGATAGGGAAAAGTATTTTCTAGACCTAGTGTAACACCCCAAAATTGGCATCTTGCAACTCTAACCAATTTTGTTGCATTTGTCGTTCTTCTAAATCATCAAAGTCCTATTGTACTAGGCAAATTCTGAGTTTTCACTAACTCTACTCGACCTGAGTGTCAAATACAGAAAATCCTAAATCTGTATTAATCATACATCACATTTAATTCCTAAATACCTATTTGGCTAAACAAACCCTACGATCAAATTAATTTAATTAATAAAGTCCTAGCACTTTAATTAAATTAAATTCACCCTCTTTAGCTGAGACACATAAAAAAAGGAATTAAATAATATTTAATTATTAAATAAATATCCTCTTTTCAAATATTTG
>MU223269.1:1547252-1560369 GCA_018584345.1 Thuja plicata
AAGGCAACAGGTCGAATCACGCAGACAGTCAGGATGAATAACTCATATTCAGTCTTGGCTGTACCTGGTGAAGAATGACTATGTTGAAGTGTGTGGTTGATTTAGAAGGCCAAAATTAACTCATGCACAAGCAGGGACTAAACTCCCTCACAATTTTGATGTTGATCAACTCAAGCAAAAAGAAGAATAAGCAAACCCAATCGACATCATGAATAGACAATTTAAATTATTCCAAATGCAGTTGGACACAATAAAACAAAGCGGGGCTCCTAAACCCTTTTCTGCTGAGGCATTGTGTCCTTTTCCGTTTGATAAGACATTAATTATGGTCTATTTTCCCTAGTAATGTTATTTTTCCTATGTACAAGAAGTACGAAGGAGCATCTGATCCCCAAGATCATCTAAGGGAATTTTGTGCATTGAGCTTGGAGTTCATGCACAACACAACATATTTAATGAGGTTATTCCCAAGAAGTTTAGGATTCATGGCAATGGATTGGTTTTCCAAGTTACCCTTCGACATCCGTACTTTTGAGGAATTGGCCTCCAAATTCGTAGCTCACTATTCCTATAATATCAAACATGAGGTTACGATGATTAACTTATGTAATACCAAGCAATGAGAGGGAGAAGGATTCCTACTTTTCCTACAAAGGTGGAGAGCGGTATTTTCTAGATACCCTCAAAGTGTACCCAAAAAGGAGAAGATGGATATTTTCTTTAATATCTTGAGTAATGAGATGAATTATCAGTTAAGATTGCAATGTCCTAGGTCTTTCCAAGATCTAATTGAGAACAAAGTTACTACTGAGGAGGTATTAGTTAAAAGTGGATAACTTAAAATTTATAAGGATAATAAGAATACCAACAACGATACCTCCAACAATAATCAAAATAGGAATCCTCCTAACAATAACCAATTTTGGATGAGGAACAATAACAAAGGTGTGGTCAATGATGGAGTTGTGGAAGCTAATAATTTGAAGGCCACTCCTTTTACTCTCACAAGAAGACCTACTCAAGTTAACAATGCAAGTCAAGCACCCAAAGTGCTTCTCAACAACAAAAACAATAATAACAACTTTAGGAATAATCAAGGGGATAACCAGCCTAAACCCTTCTTTGCTCCAACACCTAGAAGGACATTGAAACCTTTGGGTGAACCACTTGAGAATGCATTGAGAACCCTAATTTCTAATAAGATTATTGACTTACCTAGGGCTCAACCCTATGAACCACAAGTAAAGCCTACTTGGTGGACTGAGCCCAACCATTGTGAATACCATAGGAATTGAGGACACAAAATGAATGATTGCATGCACCTAAGACATGTGGTGCAAGATTTGATTGATAATGGTGTAATTAAGGTGGAAGGGCCCCAAAACAATGAGGATCATATGACCTTTAAACGACCTTTCTTTAATCATGAGAAAGGTGAGTCTTCAAATTTGAACAACCAAGGAAAAAATTCTAAAGGTAACAACAATGTCAATTTTGCTCATCATTATGATAATACTATCAATACCTTATCCGGGCATGAGCATGTTGTTAATGTGGTGGTGATAAAGGAACAACCCAAAGTGGAGACTTGTAATGCTACCACTAGAGGGCAAGCATCAAGGATTACCCTACAAGGGGGTGCTCATAAACCTATTGGTCCTACACAATCAAATATTTTGGCTAAACAAATATATACTACAACAAAGCTTTATATTTTGGTTGATCAATTGCAGAAGACTCCATCACAAATTTCTATTTTGGAGTTATTAAAACTTTCTCCCAATCGTAAGGAGATCTAGGAAAAATCCCTAGTGGAGACTAATATTTCTATGACTTTAGAGGAAGATAAGTTTCAAAACATGGTAGGACATCTTGTTGCACCACATTGCCTTTCATTTTTAGAACAAGATGATATGTCCATTTCCCATCCCCAAAATTTACCCTTGCCTATAGAAGTTTTAATCCAAAGGCATAGGGTCAAAAGAGTCCTCATCGATGGAGGAGCTGGTCTCAACATTTGCACATTGAACCTTGTCAATTATTTAGGTTTATCTGAATCCTCTATTGATCCTAAAAAGCAGATTACCATCAAGGCTTATGATGAGGAAGAAAGATCTTCGAAAGACATGATAGTGTTACCTATTCAAGTTGGACCCATCAAGAAAGACACCATATGTCAAGTCCTTGAAATGAAGTTAACTTATAATATCTTATTAGGGAGGCCATGGATTCATGAGATGCAAGCGATGCCTTCCACCTATCATCAATGTATTAAATTTCCACACATGGGTGAAGAAATCACAATTGGAGGAGATTCTATTCCCTTTTAATACTGCAACACATTGAAACCTCTTCATGAACTATTTATTCCTAATAATAGGGAAGGCATCATTCCCAATGTCACCATTGAAGAAGCTAAATAGGAAGGTCCTAAGTTAACATCAAATGCTACATTTACCTTGAATCCTAATCAAACTAACTAATCAACATCAACTAAGGGAAAGGAGAAAGTCAGTTATGAGGGTCAAAGTTCACATGAAAATTTAGTTAAATATTCTACACCAAAGGTAGAAATTTTGAAACCCTATAAGGATGAGAGAGAACAAAATGAGAAGGATCATTACCAAAAGATGAATGAGATGATGCATAAGTTTGAAAAGCAATTTAGAATCAATTCCAAAGGAGTGGGGGAATATTTTGTTTCCCTATTTGATTTTCCAACTTCTCCTAAGACACATGGGAAACCATCAAGTGCTCATCCAACTCACAAATATAACTCTCATTTGGTAAGAGAGAGTGACAAATCAGCCCTAGAAAAGGAGGACAATGAAGTTTTACAATGGCTCTACAAAGAGGAGGATACTTCAAACAATCCCGTGGAAAGAGTGGAACATATCAATATCCAAACTGATTAATATGGAAAGGGATTTAAAATTATGCAAAAAATGGGATACAAGGGAAGAGGACCCTTAGGAATCAGGAATAGAGGATTTCTAAACCCCATTGAACCTCCTTGGAGGTCAAAGGATGAGAGATCCAGAATAGGTTATCAAGACAAAGGAGAAAGTTCAAGCCCTATGCATGATTTTAATGAGCATGCACACATGGTAGGATATGAGAGTGAGGATGATTCTGAAGATTATGAGTGGGATTCCCTATCCAAAGAATCTTGTGATGATAAATAGGTTGATTTTATTCATACATATGCTACCATTCCTAATGCCAAAAGTCAAGATAATGAGAATCAGAGTTCAAATTCTACACAAGAATCAAATGAGCCTCAAGAATCTAATATAGGTCAAGCATCTAGGGGAAATAAATGGATAGGTGAACCTTGGGTACCTTTGTGTGTGTGGGGGGGGGGGGGGGATTCAAAGATTANGGGGGGGGGGGGGTGATTCAAAGATTATATTCAATCCACATGCTTTCTTTCCCATGGAAATCCGCGAGGACTCTAGTGAGGAAATTTTCGATCCTACTTCCATGGAACATATTGAGAAAGCACATGTTATAGACCTAAGCAATATAATGTATGAATCATCAAATAAGTTTATGTCCTTGAATCCTTCTAATGAAGAATTTACTAATGAGTCTTTAGCCCTTCTTCATCATGAACTCATTGATTCAGATTTAACCAAACCAAGTGACCTACTATACTTCCCCAATGACAATGCAATGGCCCAATACCTAAACGCGGTTGAGCCATCTTCTTCCACCAATGAATACAATCTAGACATGATGATAGAGGCAGGGGTCCAACCTCTCAATCCAAAAAATAAAAGAAAGAAATTCAAAAAAATGAAAATTTCTAGTGGTGAAAACCACCATGTGGCAGTGCTAGAACCTAAAAAGGTAAAAATATCGGATGTTTCCAAAGGTGAAAAACCAAATATGGCACCTAAGGAAGAGAGGTTGGATACCCTACTAGAACATGATGATGAGAGATCTCCAATTATCATAGAAACAATGGAAAAGGTTAACATTGGAATAGACTTTGAACCAAAGTTTATTCACCTAGCAACATCAGTAACCTCATCAGAAAGGAAGGAGTTCATCGAATTCTTTCAAGAAAAGAAAATAAAATTTGCATGGTCATATGTCAACATGCCAGGGTTAGACCCAAGCTTCATAATTCACCATCTTAATGTGAGAGCCGTCATCAAAACTGTTAAGAAGAAGTTGAGAAAAATGCATCCACATGTAGCTCTATTAGTAAAAGCAGAATTGGAAAAGCTATTAAAGGTTGGATTCATAAGAGTAATAGCTTATGCAGAATGGATCTCCAACATTGTACCAATTACCAAACATGAAAAATCCATTAGAGTATGCACAGCTTTTCAATACCTTAACCTTGCTTATCCTAAGGATGACTTTCCATTGCCTAGCATTGATGCTACAATGGATTTAACGGCGGGAAATTCTATGTTCTCATTAATGGATGGATTTAGTGGATACAATCAGATTTGTATTGTGCCTAAAGACCAAGAAAAGACTTCTTTTACATGCCCTTGGGGAACCTCTTGTTGGAATGTGATGCCCTTCAACCTCAAAAATGCCAGAGGGACTTACGAAAGAGCAATGACCACTAGACATGATGCATACCTTCATAGAAGACTATGTGGATGATATCTTAGATAAGTCACATCAAAGAAAATATCATCTTCCTATACTAGAAAATATTTTCACAAGGTTGGAACAATTTAAAGTGAGATTAAACCCAAAGAAATATGCATTTGGGGTCCAATCTGGCAAGCTATTAGGCTATATAGTTTCAGCAAAAGGTATAGAAGTGGATCCGGAAAAAGTACAAGCAATAATAAAAATGGAAACTCCCAAAAATATAAGTCAAATGAGAGCACTTAAAGGAAGACTTCAATCCATTAGGAGGTTCATTTCTCAATTGGCGGAAAAGTGTCATTCATTCACAAGATTGCTACACAAGGATACCATTTTTACATGGGATGATGAATGTGAACAAGCCTTAACTTTTTTGAAAATATACTTGGTCAACCCACCTATATTGATGCCTCCTATAAAAGGAAAACCATTATTACTATACATTTCAGCAATAGAAAGATCTTTAGAGGTTTTGTTGGCACAAGAGGATGATGAAGGAAAAGAAAGAGCTATTTACTATTTGAGTAGAACCTTGATCAAATATGAATTAAACTATAGCTTCATGGAAAGAGCTTGCCTAGCAGTGGTTTTTGCCTCACAAAAAATAAGACATTACATGTTGATGCACAAAGTGAATTTGATTGCAAAGATTTATCCTTTAAAATACTTGCTTAGCAAAATAACCTTAACAAGAAGAATTTCTAAATGGGTAATGGTGCTTAGTGATTTAAACATTGAGTATGTGGACTGTAAAGCTATCAAGGGCCAAGTTATTACTAATCAATTGGCTGAAAATCCATTAGTGTGTGCTCATCCCATCCAAGTTGAATTTCCAGATGCAGAAATAGTTAATGTGGAAGCCAAGGCATGGAAGTTGTATTTCGATGGATCCTATACTCAAAATGGTTCAGGGGCTGGAATTTGATTGATCACACCTCAAGGGTACACCATTCCAAAATCTTGTAAACTTTTGTTTCCATGTAAAAAAAACATTGCATAATATGAAGCTTTAGTCATAGGTATCAAAATGGCTTTAGAATGGAACATTAGAGAATTTAAAGTTTATGGGGACTCTCAATTAGTCATCAATTGAATCAATGATGAATATCAAACTAAGGATGAAAAATTGATGCCATATAAGAGAATGGTAGATTATTGGAAGAAATAATTTTCCTTAATCACATTTGAGAAAATTCCAAGAGACAAGAATAGGGCTGAAGATGTTATGGCTACCTTGGCTTCATTACTCCAAATGCCAGATCAAAATGTGAGGTATGAATTCTTGGTGGAAGAGTTGGTAAAATTGGATTTTGACTTAACCGATACCCAAATCATTGACCTTATTAATGGACATGACTCACCTTGGTATGGACCAATTTATTCCTATCTTAAAGACCAAGTTTTACCTATAGACCAAACCCATGCCCAAAAATGACATTTTATAAAACAAGCCACTCGTTATACCATCCTATCAGACAAATTGTATCACAAAGGTCTTAACGGAATGCTTCTTAGGTGTCTAGAGGAAGAGGAATCAAGATTATCTTTAAAGGAAATTTATGAGGGGATCTGTGGGTCACATTCGAGTGGGTTGAAATTAGCTAAGAAAATTTGTCGCATGGGGTATTTCTGGAAAACTTTAAAAAAATATGCTTTTCACTTTGTCATAGTGTGTGCAAAATGCCAATACCATGAAGACATGATCCATGCACCTAAACAAGAATTATATCCATTTATCACACCATTGCCATTTTAGAAATGGGGTTTTGATCTTATTGGAATGATTTACCCACCTTTTTCCAATGGTCATAAGTATATCATCACAACAACATAATATTTTACCAAATGGGTAGAGGCTGTACCTTTGACAACTACCATAGGAAAATAGATTTCAATGTTTATCCTTAATCACATCATTTATATATATGGTATTCCTCATGCCATCATCATGGATAATGGAAAATAATTCAACAACAAAGATGTGGATGAACTTTGTGAAACTTTTCATATCACACACCATTCTTCCTCCATTTAATATCCTCAAGGTAATGGACAAGCCGAAGCCATGAACAAGAATATTCTCAAAATCTTTAAGAGATCAGTTGACAAATTAGGAAGAGACTAACGTGTAGATAAACCCAACATTGTGGGCATACAGAACTAGCTTCCGAACACCTACCGGAGCTACACCATTTTCCTTAGTCTATGGGGCAGAAGTTGTTCTACCTTTGGAGGTTGAAATCCCATCCTTAAGAGTCTCTTTACATGGATTAATCAATGATGAGGATTATAGGGTCACCCGACTTCAACAATTGGAATTGTTGGAGGAACACCAAACACAAGCCTATGAACATTTGAAGGTATATTAGAATAGAATCTCCAGGAACTACAAAAACCATATCAAACTGAGAATATTTCAAGTGGGAGACTTAGTGTTACAAGAAAACCCTAAAAATTAGGCAGATAGGGAAAATAAGGGAAAATGGGAAGCAAATTGGCTTGGACCCTTTGCAATTACTTCCTCTTTTGGAATGGGGACCTACAAGCTAGCTGATTGTGAGGGTGATGAGTTACAAGAGCCTATTAACAACATCCATCTAAAGAGGTTTCATACCCGATTAGATGAAAAAGTATAGGAGGAAAGAGTATCAGACGAGTGTGTATCCAATGATTTCAGCATCATTCTTTGTACATGCAAAAATTCAAAATCCAAAAACATGAGAAAAATCAAAAGTAAAAAATAATGGAAAAGCAGAAAAGCATTAAAAAGAAGAAAATTGACCTTGAAGAAAGCAAAAACATTCAAAAAATAAAAAAAATGGTTGTCTTGGTGAAAACCTAGCAAATAGGCACCTTGATGATATCAAAAAAAAAAAATTGAAAAAAGAGAAAAGTGCCTTGGTAAAAACCTAGCAATAGGTGCCTTGGTAGCAAAAAAAAGAAAAAAAGAAAAAGAGAAATAAACCCAAAAGGTGAAAACCTGGTAATCAGACACTTTTTGATCCCTTAGGTCTTTCCTAGTTGCATTTGTACATAATGTATTTTCATCATCTCATTTGTATATCCTTCATTGCATCCGTCATTTGTGCATAGTCATAATAAAGTCATTGCATCCTTCATTGCATCCGTCATTTGTATATCCTTCATTGCATCCGTCATTTGTACATCTATCACTTGGGGGAAAAGCATTGGTTTTTGGTACAAATGGTTTCAAAAGTGCTACATGTTGATCACATATCAGAAGCAGAATTTCAGAACTTCAAAGGAGAGATATTATGCAACCTTTATTGGATATCATTGTTCAAACCCAAGCATTTGACCTTGAAACTTGATCCTTGAACTTCATTGACTTATTATTATCAGGATTAAAAATTGACACACCCTAAATGATCCTAATGTTTGGAATTCTATTGAAAATCTTGATACAAGGCAAAACACTTGAAGATTTTGATGATATTCTTTGCATTTTGTCATGTCTTTTTAGCTAATCGATGAGGTTTCGACTAGATTGGCGATGATGAAGACATGATATTTTTCTTAACTTTGAGTGAGTGTTTTGAGGAAGATCCACCAACTTGTGTGAATTCATCTAAAGACATGGTCATCAAAGAACCATCGAGGAATTTCATATAGGATGGGGGGTTCACCTTTGTTTGTTTACGCAAACGGATACCTTGGCTATTTAGATCTTCCATATCTTAATACCAAAATCCACTTGCAACATTGAATCTGATGAAACCGGTATTCATACTCCCATAGTTGGTTATTCAACTAGTGAGGGTTGTACTAGTTTCTCTATGGTTACCAAAGTGATGAAGGCGGTATTCATATCATCATGATGTGGTCAGTGATGGTTATACTCGCTCCTAATTCCATAATACTCAATGATGATAATATATCTCTATTGCATTTCTTTTGAAAAATGCTAGTGACAGTTAGTGGCATTGCATTGTATTTTCATGTTAGATTAATTGCATATATTTTAAAGGATTTTTCCAAGAGCAAGGGAGTTAATCAGTTTTGAGGGTTCAATCATCAATTATCTTTTTTCAAATCAATGATGTGAGATTATCTTTTGCATTCATTCATAACATTACTCATTATTCATTATCTTCTATATCAGAAAATCAAAAGAAAAGAAGCATTAATCATTATTCATTTTACATCCATTTTTAAAGAGTGCATTTCATCTAAGTGGCCTACATTGAAAATCAAAATTCAAAAAGATAGTTGCATTCATTTTACCATTGCATTGCATAATCATTACATTCATCATAAAAATCAGAAAAGCATATAGAAGTAATTGCATAAATCAATTGCATCCATCTATCTATGTCATATATAAGATAAGTTGCATCCATAAAATAAAAAAAAGTAACTGCATCATAAACATCATATAGATATGCATATAAAGAAATCTCACATCACAACATAAACACATCATGGGAATCAAAGAGTATCATCAAATAAATATCTATCAAAGCAATATCCATAACATATGTATATCAAGATACATCATCGACAAAATGATACATCATCAAAGTCCTAATAAAAAAACACTAAATATGATACATCAATGTATATCTAGTGGATCAATATCAAATCTGTCTCAAGACCTAGTAGGGGCATCTAATTCATCATCGATACCTGTACCAGATCCATCGCCTGTCCCATCGAGATTTATATCACCTGATCTATCCTGTGTAGTCGGTGGTACCTGACTGGTGCTAGCTACACTGGGAATCTGTGCCATCATCATCATGAACTGATGCATCATGGTAGCCACCTAATCAATCTAACCACTCATAGATGTCATCCCATCCTATAAGGTCCTCACATCCTGTGTCAAGGCATCTATCGCCTATGGAGCTTGTGGAGGAGCCTGTGGAATCTATGGTGTCTGTGGTACAAGCGGTACCTATGGTATAAACAAAATCTATGGAGGCACCTATTGTGCTAGAATCTATCGCTGTAAAGGAGGAGCCTGATGTGCATGAACTTGTACTTGTGGAGGAGCCTGTGCTCCCAAAGCCTATGTAGCCGCAACTATTTGTGCCTGCCTGCCAATCCTTTGTCTCTGATGCCTCCATACTGTGGCTGGCATGGGATGAACCTGCACTTGTACCTATCCCTATTTAGGCTACCCATATCCACCACCCCTAGCCCTGACATGTCCACCCCGCATCCAAGGTCCAACCAGTCCTCTGCCTAAAACCCTAGGATCTCTCTGTACTCTAGGAGCTCGCTGTCTCCAACCTCTCGGACCACCACCACCGCCACCACCATCTCCTCCATCATCATTAATTGTATCATCTATATTAGGAATGGGCTCTACTAGATCAGTAAATCTCATAAATCTGTGGCAAAGCAAACCACTCTCTATACTCTACAGACATCCCGACATCAAAAACATGATCTAACATATCCCATCGGATGAAGACCAATCTGCCAATATTTGTGCATGCATACTCATAATCAACCTGAGCTCCCCACATGGATCACTTTTCCTTTACTTGTGTGTATAATACCATACCCCGAGGCATATCATGTACTCTATCGTACTGTCTCAACACTCTACCCAAGCAGAATCACTCAATAACAAGTGGTGATTGACCAATCATCCACCAAGGGGAAAACATGTAAGGAAGCTCATCATCATCCTCTCTCCATCCCTCACATCCAAGGTAAGGTCTCTAGATGACCCGATCTATATCATCAATAGTATGACACCAATACTCAAGCTTGCACAGATGATGCTAGACAACCATCCCATCATATAAAAAGGCATAAGGCCATCCTCGACCTTGTACTCACATTGCTATAGGTCTCGTCATAGGAATGTGCTCCCAGGTCCATAACAACAATAATATAGCACCTATTGATAAAGCTACACTCGCCTGATATACTACCTCGTGAAAATCATGATATAACTTTGCTAACACATAGGAAACCCAATAAAATTGCCGAGGATGTGCAATCAAGTCCTCCAAGATCCGACCCCATCCAACTGAGAAACCGTGACCTCGTCTGTCAGGCATAAGTACTCCTCCTATCTGATAGGGAGCCTCCTTGGTAACCTTCTGAGTTTTCTTGAACTCTTCTTAGGTCTCTCTAAGGTCCTCTAGGGCTTCCTTAATCCACCCTCTAACAACTTGGAAAGACTCAATTCTTTCCCTCCAACCAAGAGCCTACCTATCTTGTTAAGGTTCACCACCTAGTTCTCTGCAAGAACTCTCCACATCTTCATCTTCAAAGCCCTATCCATGAGTTTGAGTTGTAGGAGGTCAAGGGCCTCATTTCACTACTATCTTGGCTCCAAATTAGGATCTCAACTTATCAATATTGGTCATGTACCAATCAAGTTCCAATTTCCTAGGATTTAGGCCTTGTAGCCTTTTTCCCAATTAGGCCTCCTCAAATCTAGGAACTCTCAAAAATAGAAACAATTCCTCAAAGAACCCCCTGAAAGGTTTTGACAGTTCTTAAGTATGGAAAAAAACCCACCAAGATTTTCTTGGTCTTGAGGTTCAACACTGTCTGTACACCCTGTTTCAGAACTAGGGCTTCTTCCTTGTTTTTAGGCTTGTTTTGTGGTTTTGACTTCAAAACTTTGAAAGATGGTTTCTTGGACAGCTCTCTTCGATTAGGATTACCTACACAACACCATACAATACATCCATGGCCTTATTGGCTCACAAAAACAACCCCCTGCACTTTTAAGCTAACTGTTACTTGCTTTTCCTAACTGGGCTCTTCATCTAGCTCGCCTAGGGCAAGTTCTTAAAAATACTTGCATGCATCTTTAGAGCTCCTTATTCCAGATTCTCAAAGCTCCATGGACCTAGTCTCCATTAACAAGTGGCCATACAGAACCAATGGTGGGAAGTGGAGTTAGGTCCACATCTTTGCTCCTCACTCAAAACTGGACAACAAGTTGTCTGAAACAAAAGAATTTACAACCTACAAAAGAAAAGTAATTACAAATCAAAATAGCTAATGGAAACACTTCACAACATGCCCAAAAATGGCACCAAATGATCACAGTATGTAAACTAATCCATTCACCACACAAAAACACAAAAACTCTTCAAATCTATTGTTTTGTCATAAAAAGCTCTTAGCTCCAAAGTTCAAAATCTGTACAAATGACTTCCTCTCCCCAATTTAGGGTTTTCCTTCCTTATATATGCTTATCACACATTTTCCACTCCTTGGATGGGTGCAAAGATGATTTGAACTTCGAAACCCTCTAGACAACAAAATGTTGTCAGCAACTTTTAAAAGTTGCTAATGTTGCATAGCAACATTTTTACATTTTTTGCAACTTACACTTTTTAAGTGTTTCTCCACCAATCTAACTTATCTAACCTTAGCTAGACCACCTAGGGTATCCAAGGACCCTAAGTACATGCATGACATCACCCTACCATTTGATGACATCATCAAGTACAGTTCACTTAAAATGAGTTAAAAAGAGCTATTTGACCAAACAGAAGCATAAAATGCAAACTAACTAAAACACTCTTGGTCCACATGACCTTATGTACTTACATTGACCTACAAGAGGGTCTTTCACACACTTACACACCCAAAATAACATGAGACCACCAAACATGCTGGCTTCTCAAGGGTGCTCCTGCACCATACTACCAAGGCTAAGAACTTAAGTCACCTTCGGGGATAGGAGTTTAGGATTACTGCCCTACTTCTTAAACTCATTCTCAGCTACCCAAGTAGCCTCAGCCTCTGACATGCCTGCCCATTGAATGAGATGCTCCATGTATGTGCCCTACCTGGTCTTTTTCTTCACCCAAGAGTCCAAAATCTTCACTACTATTGGTGCTAGTGCAGGGGTAACCTGAACATCTGCTACTATGGCTTTACTATCTGACTGTAACCCAACATCTACTAGTGTAGGTCCTTTGTACTGTACTAAATCCTACACATTGAAAATAGGAGACATTGCCAAATCTGATGGCAAGTCTAGTTTATAGGCATTGTGCCCATATTTTGCAAGAATCTTACAAGGACCAATCCTCCTCATTTGAAGTTTGGTGGGGAATCCCTTCTACAACCTAGACTTGTTAAGATGTACCATCACAAGATCATCCATAGAAAACTGAAGATCTCTTCTTCCTTCATCAACTTTTTCTTTTAATTTTTGTGTAGCCTCTTGGAGCTGCTTCTTCACTTGCTCATGAACTTCCTTCATGGATTGAGAAAAAAATCTGAATATGCACTCTTTCCTTCTACATTTTCCAAGTTTCTCAACTCCAACACACCTCTAGGGTGTAGCCCATAAACTATTTCAAAGGGGCTTTTTCCTGTTGTCCTATTTGCACTATCATTGTAGGCATATTCAGCCTGTGGTACCATCTGATCCCACATCACTCCATACTCCTTTGTCAAGCACCTAAGGAGATTTCCTAGCACTCTATTGATCACTTCAGTCTGACCATCTATTTGGGGATGGTAGGCTGACCCAAATGACAAATTGGTT
>MU223269.1:1565415-1582758 GCA_018584345.1 Thuja plicata
ACACTCTTGGTCCACATGACCTTATGTACTTACATTTCCCTACAAGAGGGTCTTTCACACACTTACACACCCAAAATAACATGAGACCACCAAACATGCTGGCTTCTCAAGGGTGCTCCTGCACCACTATCACTGCACCTAATACTACTGGCAAAGTGGGGAATGAAGCAAATTGTGCCCATGTGATACTGTCATCTCTAATTGTGTCATCATCAAATATGCATCTACATACACTACCATCATACACCTGATCATAATAAACCCTCTCTCCTCGAGCCAAGATACAAAGCAATCTATAAACATCCTTGAGAGTGATCGTGATCTCACTAAGTAGAGGGTGGAAAGTATTATGGTCAAAGTACCAACGCTCTGCCATAGCTGTAAGTAAACCTTGGTTCAGCTGGAACCGAGGAAGCCTGAGAAGGAAACTCAATCCACACTACTCTACAACATGTAACTTTGGATCCGTCAACTCATCAGATAAATCAAGGATCCAGGAAGCTAGATTTTGTATGTACAACGTACAAAACCATGCATGTTTTGAAAACAAGTGAATCATATCAGTATCATTATATCAGTGGATCATTTCAAGTCAATCAAACTAATTAAATCAATCCTTTTCTCTTTTTGAGCGCATCAACTTATTGTTCCTAACTCTAGATCTTGAGAAGGGATCAATATGATCAGTTATCCTATCAATCAGTTTTCTATCCTATCAGATTGATAAATCAAACATCCATTTATACGATCATTATCATATCCTAAACACTTGGAAGCATTATTAAACACATCTATCTATCTTGGAAATCAATCTGGTAATCTAGACGATCAATCAGACAACAGTTGGTACTTTCTAAATCAGGTTTTTATCAACTTTCATTGTAGGCGTCACTTGGCATAGTGTACACGTCATTTCATGGCTAGGCATCATTTAAACTATGACAGGCGTGATTTGATTTATTGGAGGTGTCACTTTACAGTGTATGCATCATTTCATTCTCCTACGCGGTATTTCAAACCTACTAGGAAACATTTAAAATCTACTTTTACCTAGGGTTTGATAGGTGACATTATATTGAGAAAATGCAAATATTAACCTTATCTATACGTGACATTTTTCTACACACAAGCATCATTTCACTACGCAAATGCAACATTTTACGTGTCTAGGTGTCATTTGACCTAATCTATCCTAGAAAGCATGTTTAAATGCAATAAATGCAATCAAAACAAAGAAATAAATACACTAAGAGGTTCAAAACCACTTACCAAAGGTCCATACTCAGGGGGTCTCTGATACCGGCGTGCTCGCTCAAACTGATGCTCTCTAATAGGGATCACCATCGCTATCAATCTCCGCAGTATCAGAGAAAAATCTCTAGGATAAAAAGTGAAAATGAATAGTAAAATGGCTTTTTCAACCTAATTTTGGAGAGATTTTTCACCTAGTTTGACCTAGTTTGACCTAATTTTCATTTTCTTCACACTGGGGCATGTTTTGTTTCCAGGATCATCATCAATGTTTTTTAAGAAATGAAAACATATTAGATCTATTTTCTATCAGTTTCATCATCTTTTACATCTGGACATCAATCTGTTTTATTTGTGAGGGGGCATTATCATAGTATCAAATCAGGATCTGCATCAAATATCATTATCTTAATCTGGAGCATTGAAATTTTAAACATTATCAGTGGGGCATTTTTCATCTTATAAAATCAATCTATCAGATTAGGGTTTTAAATCAGTTTCAAATCAGGTTATCATCGAATCAAGTTTTGTATCAATTAGGCTTTTGTATCAATCAAGAATCGAATCAGTGATCAGGATAATCAATTTTCTTTGAATCAATGCGCTTCACACATCAATTCAAAGAGGGGCATTTGTAGACACCTAAAACTGGGTAGGTGTTCTCTAATCAAGAAAATCTGCAAATCTCAGCAAAATGCTCTAAATCTCATCAAAATGGATCAAATCAATTCAAATGGACATTTATCAATCAAATTGGGATTAATAAAACTATATAATTAATTTTAATCAATTAATTGTATAGTTTAAATCAAAAATCAAATCCAACATATTCCCTTACATGGCTAAATCAATTAATTGATTGAATTAATAAATCCTAAATATCTTTCAACATGAATTTGAGGAACCAATGAGAATTGAGAAAGAAAAGCACATAGATCACTCCTAATTTGCAATCTCAATCACTCATTTTGAACTTTCAATCCCATTCACTCAAAATTGTCCCTTTGTCCCAACCTTTGAGACAAGCATTTAAATTGTCCCCCTGTTTGAAACTATTTGAAATCCTCTCACCTAACCAAGGCTTAATCATGATCAATTGACTCTACCCCCTACACTTGGGAAAATCCTATAAATAGAAGCCATTTTGAGAGCATAAGGGATCCTAGACATTCATGAGAAATTGCATCCTTATTATAGAGAAATTTAGCAAGATCATAAGCATTTTTGAGCAATTGAGATCACAATAGAATGAATTACATTGGCAATTTGAGAGTTGTGAGCTAGAATAGGCATAATCAAACACAAATTCTTATTCTAGGGCCATCACTAGTAGAGATTAAGGCTGAGAGCTCTATTAGCATACTTAGATAGAGATCCATGAGATGTTAAATGCTTTATTTGTCAATTCTTAGATTAAATTGTATTATTATTTACATAGAATTGATAGATAACACATTTATTTCATGAAGGTATGATTTATACATACATAGTACCAATCTTCATCAATGCAATACTTAGCATCATTGCATTAGTTATGCTAACAATCTCCCCCTTTGGCATTGATGGTGACACTCTTATCTTCTTTTACCTTCACTCTTATATTTTCTTAACTTCTGAATTCTTATTAATATCACCTTGTTTATTTCATGACTACACTTTGTCTCTCTGATGGCAAACAAAAAATGTTTCTACTTTTGTCTGTACCACTCTGATCATACGTCTACTCACTCTCTTATATTGATTCATCATCTTCATATACTCCCCCTTTCATATTTATCCTATATGTTATTCTCTTGTTTGCATACATATTCTCTTCTTTTGTCAATTGCCTCTGTGAAATACATACTCTCCCCCTTTGACATCAATGCCAAAGATGTCTAAACATTTAGTCATCTCTATTTACACTTGATACTTGACTGGTCCTTGCGTGTTCCTTTCTCATCACTGTATTTCAACACCATACTAATACTTGTCCCCTATGGAGTAGTACCACACATCAATTCATACATATGATATTTTGATAAACACATATGAGTTGATGCAATCAGGATCATCCTCTAATTAACTTTAGATAGGGGAATAACCCCTAATCTGCCTCTGAGATAATCAAAGGTATCTTTTGGTAATGGCTTGGTGAATATATCAACAACCTATTCTTTAGTAGGCACATATTCAAGCCTTACCTCCTTCTCCTGAACATGTTCTTGTAGGAAATGATATTTTATTTCTATGTGCTTTGTCTTCGAGTGCATCACTTGATTCTTGTAAATATTTATTGCACTAGTGTTATCACAATAGATAACAACCAGTTAAGTGACCTTCTCATGAATTCCCTCTAGAATCTATTTTATCCATACTACTTGCTGGCAGTTAAGAGCAGCAGCAACATACTCTACCTCTACAGTAGATTCAAAAATACAATTCTCCTTCTTACTAGTCTAGGAGACTAATCTTTCACTGAGAAAGAATACTCCACCACTTGTACTTTTCCTATCATCAACATTTCCTACCCAATCTGCATCAGTGAACACATTCAAAGAAAATAATCCTTCCTTACCATACCATAGGCCATAATCTTCAGTTCCCTTGAGATATCTGAAGATCCTCTTTACTGCAACCATATCTAAGTCCTTATGGTTTGAGGAAAACCTTGCAACAAAATACAATCAACATGTGCAATATCCGGTCTACTATGCACAACATACTATAGTTTACTGATCATGGATATATATAGAGTCTCATTTACCTCTTTTGATTCATCATCCTTATATTTTTTGCAACATGTGACCATAGTTTTTCCCACCAATTTTGAGTCTTCCATACCAAAAATTTTCATAATCTCCTTTACATACTTGGATTGACTAATGTATATCCCTTTCTTTATCTTTTGTACTTGAAGTCCAATGAAGAATTTGATTTCTCCTATCATAGACATTTCAAATTCCTTCCTCATTTCTTCTACAAATGACATGCTCAATGCTTCATTTCCATAAAATATTATGTCATCAATAAATATTTCAGCAATCAATACCATGTCTTCACTTTCAGATTTTAAATATACATTTATAGTGTCACTAGTTCTTGTGAAACCTATCCGAATAAGATAAGCATGTAGCCTTTCATACCATTCTCTCAGAGCTTGCTTTAGTCCATACAATTATTTATGTAATTTAAATACCATGTCTTTACCTTCTTCAGTTGCAAAACCTTCAGGTTGTTCAATGTATACTTCTTCTAACACACCATTTAGAAAAGCAGATTTTACATCCATTTGATAGAATTTAAAACCTTTATAAGAAGCATATGCTAAAAGTATCCTTACACCTTCAATTCCAAAAATAGGTGCAAAGGTATCACCATAGTCTAGTCCTTCTTCTTGTGCATACGCTTTGAAAACTCTCCTTGCCTTTTTTTTTATCACTTATCCTTTCTCATTCAACTTGTTCCTAAAAATTCATTTAGTACCTATAAAATTCTTGTCAGTAGCTCTAGGCACTAAATTCCATGTATTATTATTCTCTATTTGATCTAATTCCTCTTTCATATCCTTAACCCAATTATCATTTTCCAAAGCATCTTTAACATTTTTAGGTTCTGATTTAGACAGTATACAAGTGCTTTCCCTTACCTTACTCCTTGCCATAACTCCAGTATTTTTATCTCCAATAATCTGATCTTGTTTTTTATTGAGTTTTACATACCTTGGGAGTACCAGTTTTGTTCTTTGGTCACCTTCATCATCACTCACCGGTAGTGGATCATTCATCACTTTAGTCATCTATGGTCTTATATCTAACTCCACCGGTTAAATATAAATAAACCTATCATAGTCTTTTGGTTCCTTCTTGCTATCTTCCTCATTTTTCTCAAAAAATTCATCAATTCTAACATTGGCACTTTCAATCATCTTGTTAAGACACTTTTTCAAACACTTATAAGCTTTTCTTCTAGTAGAATATCCTAGAAATGTCGCTTCATCACTCTTAGATTCAAATTTACCATTTTGTTCATCCTTCTTTATGTAACATTTGCTTCCAAAAAAATTGAAATAATTGATGCTAGGAGTATGACCGTACCATATCTCATAAGGTGTTCTATTTGTACCTTTCTTAAGTTGTACCCAGTTAAAAGTATAGACAATAGTACTTGCAACTTCTCTCCAAAATATTTGGGCCACTCCCTTTTGTATCAAAAGTTTTCTTGCATAGTCAATTATGGATCGGTTCCTTCTCTTTGCAATTTCATTTTGCTGAGGTGTTATGGGTCCTGACATTTGTCTCTTGATTCCATGTTCTTCACAAAATGTTGTGAAATCATGTGAGGTAAATTCACCTCTTCTATCAAATCTGAGACACTTAAGTGCTTTACCTATTTCTTTTTCAAATCTGGCTTTATACACCTTAAACACGTAGAATGCATCATATTATCTTTCAAAAACATAACAAACATCATTCTTGAGTAATCATCAAAAAACAAGATAAAAGTACTTATCTACATGGTATCTCTTAGTTCTCATCGGTCCACACAAGTCAGTGTGTACAAGGTCAAGAATGTTCAGAGATGAATAAAATCCTTACACATAGCATATTCAGGCTTAGCTAAAGTAGGCAAACCTTTAACACATCTTTGCTTACTGGCCTTTACCAGGTTATCAAAATTGACATGACAAAATATTTTATGTCATAGCCAACAGTCTTCAACTTTAGCAAACAAGAAATGTTTATTAGTAGAGTTCAATCAGAATAGGTTACCTCTAGCATATTTACTAGTAGCAATAAAATCTCCAGATGTTCCTAAGATATTGCAAACACCATTACTAAATTACAATCTTAAACCTTTGCTATGGAGATGAGCAACACTTAACAGGTTATACTTTAATCCCTCGGCCCAATAAACATCATCACAATTAGTGTTATCATTAATTTTTATTGAACATTTACCTCTTACCACACATGGAGAACCATTACCAAATCTGATTGCACCTCCATCACATTCTTCTATTGAAATAAATTTGATTTTGTCACTGGTAATGTGATGTGTACACCCATTGTCTATTATCCAGTCACCACTATAATTCATGCTTGAAATCAATGCTTTCTCCTTACTATCTCCATCTACACCAGTTGAGGGTTCTTCTTTGACTGTAAAAAAAACTCTCTCTTCCTCGTCATCTCTTCCATCTAATTCTTCATCAGTCACTCCATCTTTTTCTAGGTAACTTGCCTTCTTTCTTTTATCTTTGAAGTTCCTAAATTTCTTGAACTTATCCTTCCTATCATTGTCAAGACATTTAGATACAATATGACCAATTTTGTTACATGAAAAGCATTTTAAGGGAAGTTTACTTTTGTACTTTCCTTTTACTTTAGGTAATCTTCTTTCTAGTAGTGATTCTAACTCTTCTTGTTCTCTTTCCTCGTACAAGATAGAATCATAATCATGATTTCCTTCAAAACTATTAGAAACTTATTTTCCTTTCTTTGATGATACAATGGTTAGGGAAGCTTTGAATGCAGATTCTAATCTAGGAATATTGTTATCAAAGTTAATTAATTCAAAATCAGTAAGCTTACCAACCAAATAATCTAGAGTCACATTTGTAGGATTGATAGATCTCAGTTCTTGTACAATAGAGACTTTAATAACATACTGTGGTAGTAGGGATCTCAATATTTTACTTACAACTTCATCTTCTTCAAGTTGACCACCAACTCCTTTGATAGCAGAAACAACCTCCTTTATCCTAATGATGTATTGAGCAATGTTCTCTCCTTCATGCATTCTAATTTCATCATACTTTCCTCTGATACTGTCCACCTTTTCTTTCTGAACATGAACATCACCACCATGATTTTTTATCAGCTTGTCCCAGATATCTTTAGCATTATCCATTTCGTTGGTATCTAAAAACTCAACATCAAATAGAGAACTTGCAATTTCTATCATTATAGAGTTATGCTCCAACTTTCTCTTTATTTGTTCAGGAGTTAGGATGTTAGAAGGTTGAGCATACTTAGTTGTTAACTAATCTAATGCTTTCTCTCCAATACCTGATAGATGCAACTTCATCATGCTTACCCATGTAGAGAAGTTTTCCTTAGTGAACTTAGGTGCTTCCTTATTATACATCTTCAGATATTTTCCCTCAAGTTTTTAAGCTTTCACAATCAGGGGACCAAGGTTTTGATACCAATTTTTAATATAGGTCTAATTAATGAGATGGGAGGGGTGAATCAATAATGAACATAAACAATTTCAACCTCTTTTAAACTTTATGCACCAAAACATTCAACATTAACTAATATAAGTAAAAATTTCAATGCATGCATCCATAAGTAATCAACTACACAATGAAAACACCATATTTATCTCGTAGAAACCCAAATGGGAAAAAACCATGATGTGATTTGGTAATCACAAAATCTATACTCTTTTGGAATACGCCGTGTTAGGAGCTTACCTTGTTAAAGGTTACAACATCACTGTTAGGTGCTACCCAGTTAAGGGATTTGCCTTAGATATGTTAGGATCTTTGTCATGTTAGGAGAAGTCTTGTTAGAGGACTTAAAATATTCAATTATAATTCCACCTTTTTAGAGTATTTACAACAAAGAACTATTACGATCTACCATGTTAAGGGATTTCACAGTTACAACGGTTAGAAAGCAATAGATAAAGTGATCTGTGAAATTAGCACTACCATTGCATAATCAGACCTAGTTAAGCTATATACTTATTCTCCATACTCTATACTCTTCCTCATCTCTATCACACTTAAGTCCTTTAATTTCTCCTTCACCACATCCTTATGCAATTCACAACCATCTCTTTAACTTCTTTTTCAACATTCCACTATATAGATTTACTTCCATTGACTTAAAACAAACCCTAGATTTGAGATATGAATAATCTAGATCACATTAGGTAAGATGAATGTATCTAACCACTTATAAAACATTTTTATCTAACCATATTGGCTTACATATGGATTTACCTTAGTAGTTGAGCCATTTTCAAAAACACTTTTGACCAAAAGAAATTTCTTGAAGAATCCACCTCAAACGCATACCTTGAGCAATGTGATGTCAAATAAGTTCCACAAATCATGGAACTACCTTAATAATTTACAAAAATCATCACCAATCCTATTTTTACTTCAAATTTCTTCACCGATTCACAAATCTTCATAGCTTGTTTAAGAACTTTGTCTTGTTTACCTGTTCATTTTGTTAACACCGCTTCTAGTCAATTATACTAGTTGCACCGATCAACAATACCAACCCCAATCATAAACATAGTATATTGAAATTGATAAAAATCATATCCTATGACCGCTCCACCAAATACTTTACTGATTTGAGATAACATTGAAATCACTTACTGTTTGTCACTGGCTATTTTTAGCAGCTACCCAGTTTGAGTTCATCCAAACATAACCAACATAATTCTTCACATCAAAAGTCACGATGGCCAAGTTAACATCACAACACATGAAACATTCTTCGATTAGAATAGAAACTTCGAAAACATACTAAAACTCATAATTCACTTATACAATACCTGGTAACATACTCAAAACACTAAGTCAATCAGTTGACATCAATGACAACCAAATAACTGATTCACCTGTCATCAAATCTGTACCAATTTTCATTAATGAAATACTTAGCATCACTCCATCAGTTATGCTAATAGTAATACTTTATTTAAATGAATTAATTTCATATCTTTTTCACTCATGTGCCCAAGTTTGTCGTGTCATAGTGTTGTTTCAGAATATACAACGATTGTTTCATGTTCTACCTGCTCAACTGCAACAATTATTCCTGAACATTGACTTTTCTCTATAACAACTAAAGTAGATGAAACAATATGACCTATAAAAAGATATAAGGTGCCTACTTTCACAACTTTTTCTACTACTAAGGAACCTTTTGAAACCTTGCATTATTTTCATTAAAAGTAACTGTGCAAACTTCATCACATAGTTTCCCTTCTGAAATTAAATTCTTACTCAGCCTTAGAATGTGTCTTACCTCTTGTAGTAGCCAATGATTCCCATTCTGCAACTTCATCTTAATTATTCCCTTCCCAACAATCTAACAAGGTTCATTATCTCCCAAATAAACTAGCCCAAGATCCCCTTGGACATAATCAAGAAAATAACTTCTTTGGGGCATAGCATGAAATGGGGCCCCTAAATCTAGAACCTGTGAATCATCAACATTTTCTAGGGAAAGAGAAAAATGTCCTCTTCATATTTATTACTTACCACATTTTCCTCTTTATTTCCTTCTTGTTTGTCTCCTTCTTTACTCTTGCGAGACCAACAATCTTTCTTCCTATGGCCTAATTTCCCATAGTACCAACAATTATTTGATCCTCTAGATTGATACCTCTTGCCCTTTGATTTTCCTTGTGATTTCTCACGACTTCCAGAATTTCTTCCTCTCTCCTTCGATCTACCTCTACTTTATGCATTCAAAACAATACCTGATGTGGATCCACATAAGCTTTTCGTATAAATTTCCTCACTCAGAATAACACCAATAACATCATCAAAATTTAGAGTATTTGAACCAGAAACATAGTTACTAACAGTCATTACCAAGCCATTCCAGCTTTTACGTAAAGAACACAAAATCAAAAGATCCTTAATTTATTCATTACAATTAACATTAAAAGAAGATAATTGATTGGTAAATGTATTAAACACATTTAAATGATCAGCAATTGACCCACTTTCTACCATTTTTATATTAAATAAACACTTCATAAGAAATACATTATTCGAAGAAGAAGGCTTTTCATATAACTTCACTAGGATTTCCATCAACTCTTTAGTTTTCTTCACCTTTGTAATATTAAATGCAATCGATTATATCAGGCATAAACGAATACTACCAAGTGCCTTTCTATCCAAAATATCCCAGTCCTCCTGAGAAATAGTTGGGACTTTCTTTCTTATTCCTTCCAATGGCCGCCATAAATCATTTTGATAGAGATAGTCCTCCATCTACATTTTCCATAACTGAAAGTTCTTCCCATTAAAATTATCAACCTTCAACTTAACCTCCTCTTCCATTACTCCCACTCTACCCTGAGATTCCCACTAAATCATGAGGCCTTCCTGCAGAGGATAACCAAATATAACCATCTCTGATACCACTTGATAGGATTAGAAGACTAATATCTTAATAGTTAAATGCAAATATGATCAATAAAATAGAGAAATAAGGCACAAATAATTTAACATGGTTCACCCAATCTTGGGCTACGTCCACCAAATAGAGAGTCCAATCTTATTATCCAATAATTTCAATTGATTACAACCAGTGATCTCTTGCAGCTCAATACCACTATAAATGCTACAATACTTCTTTACTCTAGCAAGCCATAACCCTAACACCATTTTTCTTATAGAAAAACCCTAACTCTAAAAATTGCTTGATGAGTTAATCTAGGGAAATGCTTGATGAGTTAACCAAAAAAAAATCCACAAATTACAAAAAAGTGTAGAGTACTTGTTTGATCAGTCACCACAAACCAAAAATTTCTACTAGTCAAAATATTGCAAGTTCACAAACTTACCCATCCACTATAGCAGGGGCTTTCCAAACTACCTCATCGAGTGTTCTCACATAAAGTACTCAAACCCAATCATCTGCAGTGAACGCTCATTATAACATGTTTTCCAGTACCCAAATGACATAATCATTTTAAACTAGATTCACACCTCAATCAACACAAAGATAAATAGGATCAATATCTTTCGGTCCTATGTTCAACCAACCCCCACTGTAGACTAGGCCTTAGTACCAATATCAACAATCTCAAAGCTATAATATGTCATATTTTCAATAATTATTGTAGCTAAGGAATCAAAATTGAACTCATAATAGATCGTATGTGCCTGCTCCACTACCCCAATATCAAAGACCAGTTAATATAGTTGCTACCAGGTAACAACCCAATGTTGGAAACATGTGATAGTCATAAACTGATATCATAATGCAAAAAATGCAAAACATGCAAACTCAATTGAAAGACCTTCAAAATCAGGGTCAAAAAAAGTCCTACAACTCAGAGGAATATCAATACCCCTTTAATAATGCAATCTATGCCTCCATTCCCCACACATTTCACAGTACCTAAGTGTGACAAATATCGAGGCAAAACAAATCTCGTCGAACATATTAGGGATTTCTTTGCAAGTTGCATAGAAGTTGCTCATGACAAAATACATGTATTGCAATTTTTCCCTCAGAGCCTAGTTGGACCAGCAATGGACTGGTTCTCTCATTTACCTCATGGCATCCAATCTTGGGGATAATTAGCTAAAAAATTCATCGCTCACTTCCATCATAACATAGAGAAAAAAATCAATATCAAAGAACTTTGCAACCTGAAACAAAAAGAGGGTGAGCCCTTCTCCAAATTCCTATAGAGATAGAGAAGTGTAAATAACCAAGTCCCCTATGATATTCTTGAAAAATATCTCATTGTCATGTTCATAGACAATCTTATCCCAAACGCGGCTTACACTATCGAATTACAACTCTCCCAAACCTTTGAAGAACTGATTGAAAAAGGAATGTGATGCAAGAAAAACTTCATTAAAAAGGGAATCCTTTCTAACCCCAATCAATATAATACCACCAAGCCTCCCCAAAAAATTCAAAATGATGAAATAAAAACAAGAACATTACTAATGATGGTGTCACTGATGATAAAATTGTCAATTATGCCCAACCCAAACTCAATCTTAAAGTGGCACGTATACAAAACCAAACTCCGGTAATGAACACACTTGTGGGAAACACCAAAATTGCCAACTTATCTCAATCTAAGACACAACGACCTTGAAAACATCCATTCCTAAAATGAGAATACACATAATTGGGAGAATCCATTGAATCATCACTAAAGAAATTAATCCAAACCAATCTAATCATTGTACCTAAAATATGAGAATTTGAACATGGTGTTGTAAAACCCAAGTGGTTAAACAATATCAATTTCTGTGAATGTCATCAAGTTAAGGGTCATAACACATAAAATTGTTAGGCTCAGGAACATAATCCAATATCTCATTGAGCAAGGTCATATTGATGTCAAAAATACAAAGCCAAGAGAGGACACCGATTATACAATATTTAAAGATCCCTTCAAAAATCATAATAAAGGGAAAGCCCATGTTTCTAGTAATCAATCCAATCAAGCCAACTATGTGTATCCTTCATCAGATAATGTGATAAATTACATCAACCCAACCAATAACTAAATTGTGACTATCACCATCAAGGACAATGACTCACGATGTGTTGTAACCACTCGTTGCTCCAAGTTTGTCCTATAGGGGGCCCTTTGACTTCTACTACGCCTTAAACCTCTATTGCACCTCCTAATACATAGTATAATTTGTTGGATCACCTCAAATGCAAACTTGCCCATATTTCCATTTTTGAGCTCTTACGCATATCCTTGCAACACAAGTAAGCTTTAGATCAAGCCATTCAAAATGTAGTTGTCCCAAAGGACACAACTCCTAAAAAATATCAAGAAATGGTTAACTACATCACTTACCACAAGCATGCTACATTCACAGATCATGTTTTACCATTGCATAAACCTTGCCATAATGATCCCTTACACTTGTGAGTGCAAGATCATAAACACACAATTCGACGAGTCCTCGTAAATGGTAAAGTGGGACTAATTTTTTTTACTTTAAAAGTCATAAGAGCCTTGGGGTACTCAAATTAAAGTATTTATATCACTAGAAGGATAAACACAAGGGCTTGTGATGAAGTACAAAGGTCCTCAAAAGGAGTCCTTATCTTACGCATAAAAGTAGGACCAGTTGTCAAGAATACAACATTGTAGATCTTGGATCTAGAACTAGGATACATTATGCTACTAGGGTATCCTTAGATACATGAGATACAGGTAGTACTGTAGACACCTAAAACTGGGCAGGTGTTCTCTAATCAAGTAAATCTGCAAATCTCAACAAATTGTACCAAATATCATCAAAATGGATCAAATCAATTCAAATGGACATTTATTAAATCAAATTGGGATAAAATCAATCAAATCAAAGGATTAATTAATAAATGACATCAAATGATTAGATATAAGCCTAAAGGGATTAATCAACTATATAATTGATTTTAATCAATTAATTGTATAGTTTAAATCCAAAATCAAATCCAACCTATTCCCCTACATGGCTAAATTAATTAGTTGATTGAATTAATAAATAATAATATCTTTCAACATGAATTTGAGGAACCAATGAGAATTGAGAAAGCAAAGCACATGGATCACTCCAAATTTGCAATCTCAATCATTCATTTTGAATTTTCAATCCTAATCACTCAAATTTGTCTCTTTGTCCCAACCTTTGAGACAAGCATTTAAATTGTCCCCCCATTTGAAACCATTTGAAAGCCTCTCACTCAACCAAGGCTTAATCATGATCAATTGAATCTACCCCCTACACTTGGAAAAATCCTATAAATACAAGCCATTTTGTGAGCATAAGGGATCCTAGAAATTTGAATGCAAAGCATCCATATTATAGTCATTTTCATAGAAATTGAGAGTATATTAAAGCACAATTGAGCATTTTCATAGCATTTGTGAGAGCATTTGAGTTTATTATTGAAGCAATTGAGAGAATTTGAGAGCTAGATTAGGCATATCTTTATCATTTTCTCATTCTAGAACTGTCATTAGTATAAATTAAGGTTGAGAGCTGTAACGCCCCGCCAGGGAACCCAAGAGAGATTAACCTAGAACATGTCACTATGTGTGCTGAATATTTTTTTTTTAAAAGTCAACATAAAGAAACATACATTCATGCGGAAGCAATTACCATTTATACACATGTATTACATTCACATAGATTACACGACTCAAGGGTTCCATGACGTTGAATTACTTAAAGCAAAACACAACTAACAATATAACAAAAGATTCCATTCGAATAGATAAATCAAATACAACTTACATAACCATAATTACAAACCTCATGGATAACCATGAAACCACCATTAACTCACATCCACTGCACATATCACAGGGTATGTGGTAATCACTCTAATCTACTTAATATTACAATTTCCAGATTAGGTATCACATGCGATACTCTAATACATGATTTACAATAATGAAATTACATAATAAATGATGAAGGAACATAAAGAGCTCATCTACAAAGAACCATCAAGCACCTGGTACCAGGACATCGAATCTCAATGGATAAAGAATCACTACCACCCATCCGTGTGGAACCACAAAGGTCCACCCCACCGTGTTGAGGAGATAACAACAGACCCCACTCAGATATCCAAAACCAATAAGGAATAACCACTAAGCAAGGGATCCTGATAGCTCCCTAATCTGGTATACTAATCATCACAAAAAGGTAAGATTCACTAATCCAGAGGCAACTGACAATGTAGGAAATATAGCATGTGTAAAGGAAGGTGTCATCATGTATGTCTAACCCTTAAGTTCAGCCCTGATAATCCCAATGGATTTCGGTACCTAAGTGACCATACATGGAGCCAATGACCTCTCAGATTGACAAGGCCACTAACTATGCCAAAACCCGCACCTTTTAAGGGGGCAAGCACTATCTCAACCTCCATCTCAGTCTTTACTAGCACTCAAGCATGTGTGAGGAGAATCATATCTTATTAGTTCATTTTAATCTCTCAGTATGTCTTTAGTTATCACTTATTAAGAAACTCTACAATAAGCAATCCAGTAGTCACTTACGGAAATGAAACTTATTGCAAGCCACCCCCTACTACACATCTAGGTAACCTACCCTAGGCTCAATGATCCTAACAGATCTAGCATAGGTCACAACCCTAGTGTACCCCAAATCTAGTATCCCACACAATCAGGAACGGTCACATAGGTACACCAACAAATAACATGATCGATAGGGTTAACATGGTCAGTTTAGGGTAATAACAGATAACACACACGCCATGAAGTAACAAAAAAATAACCACACCCCCCAGCCTCTATATACATACTAGGTCATCTAATGCCCCCAAAAATAACACATGTAAGCAAAAGAGGTCCATAATGATGCATAGAAACAAAATGTCTGGAAAGACTGAAAAATGAACTATATGTATGTAATCATTCATAGACCACTCAAGCATAAACTTCATTTCATGAATACCTTAATCTGAAATAATTTAAAATCAATCGCATTTAAACTATTTAAGATTACTTCCCGTAAATAAATACTCTAATCAAGATGACCATTAATTAAATCAATACATTTTAACTCAAGTAGTTTACTCAATCATATTAACAGGGTCAATTGTATTAATAATTGATATATTAATTCTAAAATTTATAATAACTATTAATTTAAATTAATAATCAATTTTATTAAAACATCTTCAACAATTAATATATTAAATTAATTAATTAATTATATATATATATATATATATTAATAAACATAAATATTAAACTAAATTAAAAACTAAATAAACTAAATTAAAAATTAATTAAACTAAATCAAAAATTAATTAAACTAAATTAAAAATTAATTAAACTAAATTAAAATTAATTAAACTAAACTAAATATTAAATAACTTTAAATTAAATTAACTAAACAAAATTTAAATAAAATAAACAACCCTTACCTCATGGGGGACCCGCGCGGCTCACCCCCCTGTGCAATATGCGCATGTGGTGGGGGGGGGCGCGGGGGTACCTCCCCCTGCGCATAGTAAGCACAGTCCTTTAAAAGGACTAAGGATGGGGGGGACCACCGCCCTCCCTTCCATGGCATATGCGACGGTTTTGGGGATGGTGGGGATGGGGTCCCACCTCCCCTAAACTTTTAATATATATATTTTTTTAAAATTTTCTTTTATAAAAGAGTTTCATTTTTTAAAAACTACACATTCAGTTTATCAAAGAAAGTTTTTTTTTTTTTAAAATTGAAAATCCGAAAACGAAAATTTCAAAGGAGGATTTATTTTCTTTTTACTGTGTAATTTTTTAACTTTTCACCAGTCTATATTTTATACAGAGAGTTGGATTTTCCAACTAATTTATTTTTTCTCAATGAAACACAAGGCTAAATATTCATTTTAATTTTCCTATAGTTAGGACTATAGAGGGGGTTTGATATTTTGATTTCAAGGAGATTTATAGGAGATCTACTCACGAAATTTTGAAAACATAACTGTAATATGCTAAGAAATACATAATCATGAAAATGATAGATCCAAGCTTCTAATAAACCCCTGAAAACAACGAAACACAAACAAACCATAAATTTTAATTTCTCTATAGTTTAAACTATACAAAGGATTAATTTTTCATTTTCTAAGAGATCTAGAGGGAATTTCTTCCCAAAATTTCAACAACATAACCCTACGATGCTAAGAATACATAGAATGAAAGAAATTCAGATCTAGGGTCCTACTGAACACCCAAAAATGTATAAACAACAATTAAGCCATTTAAAAGTTGAAATAACAAACATGCACTAAATTAACATTGAAAACCTCGGATCTACGAAATTGAAACCATACATGGAAAATGAAACCTACCTTAATTCCAATGCAAGAAATAGAAGAATGTAGCTTGGAAGATGAAAGCAAATCTGAAAACCCTCAAGCCTAATTCAACCACAGATCTGGCAACTATGAAGATCCGAGCACACACACACAAGCAAGAAAAATCCTGAAAACTTCAAAGCAACAAGGATCCACAATAATCCACAATCCTTCAAAAACCCCAAAATCCCAAGAGCTCTCCAAATCCAAAAACCTATTTTCAAAGAATGAATGACCAATTCCCCCTAAAGAGACTCAAATTCCCCTAAACATGCAAAGCTTGACGACAACTCCCAAGTCAATCCCTAAGATGACTCAACTCAAAATTGAAAGTAAATCCAAATTAAATAAATAAAATACTCTTTATTGCCACAACTCAACTTTGACTCCTAATTTCAAGTTAAAATATTTGAATTTGAAATTACTTTTTCAACACATTCATGCACATGTAATTAATAAAATATTTAATTAAATAGATTAAATATTT
>MU223269.1:1596214-1634945 GCA_018584345.1 Thuja plicata
CTGTCCATCAAGAAAATCATCCATCCTTTTGTTGCTATCTTCATCTTTCTTGATCAATTCATTGTGTTGATTCTGGACTTTGATTTCATGCTTCAATTTTTCATTCTCTTCTCTTAGCTCACCGATAGTCTGTATTCTTTCAATGAGTTCTGTATTTAGTTTGTTTGCTTCTTGAATCATAAGAATAATCTGGTTGGTAACCTCATGGTGATGCTCAGTAAACCTTTGAATCTCTGATTCTTTCTCTTGTAGCTTTTCTGTTATTTTCCTCCTATCATCAATGGCTAGTGCTCTTTCATTTTTAGCTTTTCTTGCATCATTCATGACATCAATCATTTTCACCATTTGAGTTTCTTGACCGATTTGCAGCATCTTGATTTTCTCTGTCAAATGTAGATTGACTTCTTGTAGACTTGTGATCTCTTCTACTGATGCATCTAAAGCTTTGCTTGTTGATGATTCTACGGTATCAAAGTAATCTTGTATTTCTGATTCTTTGTAGTCCTTCTCGTTCAGCCTAGTTTCCATAATCTTTCTTTCATCAAGAAGTTTTCTTAAGTTGATTCTCACCTCTTTATACTGCTCATAGTTTATCTGCATCTGTAACTTCTCATTCTCAATAGTCATGTCCAGTCTATACTTTTCCATTGCTCTAATCTTTTCTCTTAAGTCTTTAAGATTTTCAAGAAAGAGACTTAGCTCTGATACCAATTGTTGGAATTATATTGGAATGATGCACTAAGAGGGAAGGGGTGAATCAGTACCTCTAAAACTTTTCTAGGTTAGCCCATTAACCCTTAGTCATCAATTTGTAAATTATCTTATCTAACTGTTCATCTTTCTTTATGTATATGCAATCATAACATAATTTCTTTAATATGTAACCATACAAGAAACATTCATGAATATAGATAACACATGACACAAGATATGATATCGCAAAAAACACTTGTTAGGAAGTAAAAACCACTGTGGGGATTGTTACCCACAAGCCTTCACTATCTGCAGATAAGAAGGGGCTGGTTAAGGCTTAAAATTGGTCACTTTTGATGACCTACCCTGTTAGGAGTATTACAGTGGAGACCTATTAAGATCTACTTTGTTTGAAGCTTTAGCAACACTATTAAGTGTGCACTCTATTAAGAGATTTGTAAAGAATGGTTAAGTCCACCTTCTACAAAAGGATTTTAGATGTGATTCACTTGTTAGAATGCAACTACATAAGTCTTTGATCTGATGATGTACGCAATCTCTAATTGCTGATAACAGATTCAATAAAGCTTCCTATGTATGAGTAATCATCTTTTCATGATTGAATAATACCTTTGTCTACTCGTCGGTAGCCTCTGTGTGTTCTTGATAACTGGTATGATCTGTTTCTGAACTTGCATGAATTCTACCTTCTGCTCCTTTAGATTCTCTTTGTGGCTATCAACAATAATGAATTCATGATTCACAATTGATTGAACATCTATTTATACTAGATTTTAGCTCTATTCTTGATTCACGCTTTGCAAGTTAACTCTAGATCCAAGGTTTACAACTTGACCTTGATCTTTAGTTAAATATGTTTTAGATTCGTAAGGATTATTTAAAACATTTACATTATGTTTGCTTGACCCTCAAGTAATGATTTAAAACAAATTAAATCTCTAAAAATAGAATTACAATGCTTTATCTGACGTGTAAAAATCAAATCCACTATTTTCGGGTTCTTTAACTGACTGTCAGTTTTCTTTCCCGTCGGTGTTCCTTTCTTAAACTATTAGTTGAGTATGCCTTTTTGTGCTCCGTCAGTTTTGTTCTCAAAGCTATTTCATCGGTGATGTTCTTTGTGTTATGTCATTAACTCATCAGTGATGTCCTGTTTACTTCGTCGGTGTTAACACTTGTCAGTGTTCGTCGGTCAATTCCATACTTAGCACTTTCTCATGACTTTTTTTCTATTGGGTATGCTCACTGTCTACCAGTTATGCTTGTAGTCCGCCGGTTATGCTTGTACCAATGATCTCTATCAATTTTTTTCACTAAGTGTACTAATGGAAAGATTAATGTCATCATGATAAAGGTGATAATAGAGATTATCAAAGAAACTGACAATCTGACAAGAGAGACACCCGAGACTACAAGGACAAAGGGAAGAAAGCTTGTTACCTAGCTAAGAACAAAGCTGATGACACTGACACCAAACTAGAAGAAGACATTGAGATGGTATTTGTAGCCATGAAGGATGATTCAGATGAAGATGAAGAAAGGTATGTAGAAACTGCACTCATATCTAAAGTTAGCAAAAATGATGTCTGGATCATAAATAGTGGCTGCACTCACCATATGACCGGTGATAAACAAAAGTTTGAGTCTTTTTAATACTGTAATGGTGGTTCAGTGAGAATGGGAAATGATACACCTTGTCTAGTTGAAGGTAAAGGAACCATAATGTTAAATAACCTCATAAAATGTGAAAATTCCTACTAGGTAAAAGGAATAAATTACAATTTGTTAAGTGTTTCACAGTTGAATAATTCAGGTCACAGAGTAGCATTTGGAAATAAGAAGGAAAAGATCTACAATGAATCAGGAAGATTGATTGGTACCGGTGAGCAGATAAAAGGTAACCTTTTCTATCTTGATGACACTAACACCACTTATTTAATGGCTAGAAATGAAGACATATGGTTGTGGCACAAAAAATTGTGTCATGTGAACTTTGACAACATGATAAAGATAAGGAAAAAAAGGAATGTCAGAGGCTTACCGAGCATGACTAAGCCTGAGCATATCATGTGCAAGAATTGTCAAAAATGGAAGATGACAAAGTCTAGTTTAAAGAGTAAAACCCATACATCTACTACAATTCTAGAATTAGTCCATACAGATCAATGTGGACCCATGAGGACAAAGAGCTACTATGGAGATAGGTATTTTATTCTCTTTGTTGATGATTATTCTAGAATGATGACAGTCATGTTCTTAAAAGATAAATCAGAAGCATTTAAGATGTTTAAATGGTATAAAGAAATGGTAGAAAACAAAGTGAAAATAAATTGAAATGTTTAAGGTCAGATAGAGGAGGGGAATTTACTTCAAAATAATTCACTGACTATTGCAATGAACATGGAATTAAAAGAGAGGTTTCTGCACCGAGAACACCACAAAAAAATGGAATTGCTGAAAGGAGAAACATATCAATTGTTGACTGTGCAAGAACATTGATGATTGAGAAAAGAATCACTCAAAATTTCTGGAGAGAAGTTGTCAGTACTGTTGTCTACACACTAAACAAAGTACAATTGAAGGACACAAAGAAGACACCACATGAGCTTTGGTATGGTTATACACCCAATGTAAGTTACTTCAGAATCTTTGGTAGTCAATGTTATATATTGAAGGATGATAGAAATGGAAAAATTGACTACAAAAGTGAAGAAGGTATCTTCCTAGGGTATTCAACCAAAAGAAAGGCTTATAAATGTCTTAACAAGTCATCTAACAAAATCATTGAAAGTGCAAATGTGAAAATAGATGAATTTTCAGAAAAGAATGGTAAGGAAAGCAAAAAGGAACCAGAGGACTACAACAGGTTTGTTTATACAGAACCTGCCACTCTACCCGAGCAACAATATGTCACTCCCGAGCATCAGGAAATTGCACCCAAGCATCAGGCCACAATTACCGAAAATCAGGAAAATCCCCAAGATGATGTTCCGAACAATGGAGATGAACACAAAGGTCAAGAAGGTGATCATAATGATGAACACAAAGCTGAACCAAAAATTTCCAAGTATGTCAGAAGACATCATCCACATAATCAAATCATAGGAGACAAGAAGGATGGAACAAGAACAAGAAGTAGGTCACTAAACACTAGATGTTTACTTTGTGATTTTGAGACTAAATCTGTTAACAATGCACTTGAGAATGAAGAGTGGGTCAATGCTATGAATGAAGAAATACAACAAATTGAGAAGAATAATACATGGACACTAGTATCAAGACTAGATGACAAGAATGTCATCGGTACCAAATGGATATTCAGAAACAAGCTAAATGAGAATGGATAAGTCACAAGAAATAAAGCAAGGTTAGTATGCAAGGGATATGCACAAGAAGAAGGTATTGACTATGGAGAAACCTTTGCACCCATTGCTAGACTAGAAGGAGTTAGTATTTTACTTGCTTATGTTGCATTTAAAGGATTAAAGGTATACCAAATGGATGTCAAATCTGCATTCCTGAATGGAATATTGGAAGAAGAGGTATACATTGAACAAAAATAAGGGTTTGTTGCTCCAGACAAGAAAAAAATGGTATGTAGACTACATAAGGCCTTGTATGGATTGAAACAAGAACTAAGAGCTTGGTATGAAAGACTTCACTTATATCTCATTAGCATAAAATTTGTTAGAAGAAGTGAAAATAACAATCTGTACATAAAAGAAGATATCAATGGTAATATTCTACTTGCTGAAATTTTTATTGATGATATCATTTTTGGGGGAAATTATTTGTTATGCAAATCCTTTGCTAATGAAATGAGAAAAGGAATTTGAAATGTCTATGTTTGGGGAGATCAAATTCTTTCTTGGTCTATAGATTCTTCAACAAAATGAAGGCATATACATCACTCAGTCCAAATACATCAAGGAAGTGATGAAGATATTCAAGATGGAAGATTCCAAACCAGTTGGAACACCTATGGCTACCAGATGTAAGCTAACAAAAGAAGACAAATCCAATGAGTTAAATCAGACCTTATATAGATCAATGATTGGAAAACTAATGTATGTTGTTCACACAAGACCAGATATAGCACACACAGTTGGAATAGTTGCAAGATTCTCTGCTAATCCCAAAGAATCACATATGATTGCTGTCAAGAGAATTCTGAGATATCTAAAAAATACTGAGGACTATGTCTTATGGTATAAAAGAGAAGGAAAATTTGAGCTACAAGTCTATACCTACGTTGATTGGGCTGAAAACATTGATGACTGAAAGAGAACAACTGGAGGAGCATTCTTCATGGGTGACAGAATTGTCACATGGATCAACAAGAAGCAAGGATGCATGTCTCAGTCAATTGCAGAAGCAGAGTATGTGGTTGCTGCTGAAAATTGCTCCAATATTGAATGAATCAAACAATTTTTGGAAGGTATGAATATGAATATCCTTGAACCAGTAATTATCTATTGTGATAATACTAGTGCAATTAACATTTCTAAGAATCTAGTCATGAATGCTAAGACTAAGCATATTGCTATAAAGTATCACTATCTAAGAGAGCAAGTGCAAGCAAAGGAAGTGACACTGGAATATGTTCAATCAAAGGAATAGTTAGCTGATATATTCACCAAGCCATTGTTGATGGATACATTTGAGTACCTGAGACAGAGACTAGGGGTCTAACCCTTGTCTATCGGTTAGTAAGATGACTAGGAGGTTGCATTAGGCTATCAAAATCTGAAGATCATTCATGTTTATGCAAAAAATAAGATGGAAAACAATAGATATATCTGTACATAGAAAGGTACATATATGCACCGAAAATTAGAACATTGTATTGTTGATGGATAAGGATATTCAAGGAATATATTATGCAAAAGGATGGAACATGATATAGATGATTATTTTGTTTGGAATTGTTGTCAAAGGGATATATGATCTCATTATCATACAAAGGGAGAGATGATCTCATCATCATAAGGGAGAGATATGATAAAGAGAGAGATCATATCATTATCCATGAAGGTAAAAGTTCCTGAGAATCAAAAGGAAAAGTTAATCAATATTCTAAGGGAAAGAAATTGATTACATATGAAACATCCATATAAGGGAGAGAAGTAAATAAGGGAGAGAGTTCAGAAAAAGAGAAAGATTGTTGTCAAAGGAAAAAGAGATTATCAAGAAGAGGAACAATCAAGGTAGATCACATATCAGAATAGAGATATCAGATGATACATCTATCCAGAGAAGGGATTGAAGATTGAAGACAACCACTCTGCATGAAACAAATCTAAGCTATTTTTGAGCTTACCGAGAGCCAGGCATTTATAATAGTTACATTAGGAAATCTTGATGAAACTGTATATTTCATATTGTATTAGTGATAGTAAAGTATGATAATGTAGTATGTTGCCATCAATGCCAAAGGGAGAGATTGATGACATGTAACTAATTGAATGTTTGAAGATGTTAAGTTGATCACCGAAATGCAAAAGGATAATGCAAGACATTAAATCAGTTAATGGATTGTATTTTCATTGATGTCAACTTGATATAGACTAATTGGTTATAATCAAAGTGTCAAAGACTTCAGAGAATTAGAGAGATAAAGATTATGCTTTCAGTAATGCATAAAAGACAAGCATTCACAATGTGACTTCAAACACCGACGGTCAGTGGACATTGACAGAAAAAGATCATTGAAAGTCAATTCACAGTGATGCCATACAAAGAACACCGATGAGAATTACCGACGAGAAGAATCACAAGCATAAACGATGCCCAAAAACATAGTGTAAACCGACAGAGAAGCCCGAGGAGAACTAGAGTGTTGATCGAAGCTATCAAAGAGTTAAAAACTGAAATTAACTTGAGTTTAGAAATGACAAGATATCTAGCTGGTAGAGCTAAATATAGACTGAACTGGTAGTTATCTTTGTTTTCATCGACAAGATAAAGACAAAGATAAGTAAGGGATTTAAATTTGTTTTGTCCAGTCTGCAAGAAGATCTCTGAGAGATAAAATAGGAGTTTTTCTTTAAATCTAATTGGCGAGAATTGTGGATCACGAAAAGATCAAGAAAATCAAGAACCTAACAATGGTGATATCATGTCTATAAAGAGACAAATCAATTCATTACGAAGTGTGGTGGGTGAATGAATGAAAAGAGGATGCTGAAGAGAAATTGATGAAGTGAAACTTCATACAGTCCTAATCAATCAAGCTGAAGAAAGAGCTAAATTTTTTGGCGGACACCAAGAAACAGAGCACAACATCACTGAGCAGAATCAAAGTGGAGAAAAGGTATAAACTGAGATATATTGATCATAATAGTTTTATGAGATTACAATAGATCTAAAAATCTGCAAGCATAAGTTGTATATGTGAACAGATCATACTATTTCAGTTTAACCATTGATTCAGAAAGTCTCTTAACCGAGCGAGATTTAAAGATCCTTTCTATATTGAGATACATCCCAAGGAGTATCAAAAATTTTGATCATGAAGATAACATGAAATGTCAGATGCCTATTGACATGCCAAGTGAGTGTTTGATCAAGGAAGGTAGCATAAAGATGTCCGATATCAAGTGAAAGACTAAACTTTTAAATCCTCTAACAAGGTCACATCTAACAGTGTGTTTGTAACTTTTTACAGGGTTGGATCTTCAACGAGCTCACTTCAGAAGAGTGAAAATTTTGGGTTACCGGTCCCAAGTGGTATTTTCCCTTAACAAGGTTTCCATGTTAAAAATCCATGTGTCAATGTGTTTATGATTCATTACTTTAGTGTTTCTAATTACACATAACTTAATTGGATTGATCGGTATACTCTAGATAATTTACTGTCTTTTGGTAAATTAACAGACTTCTATTCTGTAAACATATAGTAGAAGGTTTTACACAAAATTTCGAGCAGTAGTAATTTGATAATAATATTTGGAGGCATTCATCTTATAGGACTGAAGATAACTAGAGGCTTAATATTATGGTACTAAGTTTTTGGGTTGATTATTGGAATATTTTTTAGGCCACTGATTCACCCTCCCTCTCAGTTATTACTAACAGCTAATGGTGCTGGAGAGGGAATGATCACCACTAGGTGAGTAAGCTAAAACAAGAAAAAAAGCTCCTAGCCTTTGCTAGCACCGAAAAGAGGTATTTTCATATCAAGCTTGCTTTTTATAAATTGTGGCATTTATTTGATATCTAGCTTAATAGGGACACCCTATTATTCTCCATTCCAAATAAAATATTAGGTATATGCTCTTAATTTTTTGAAGTTGATCAAAAATCCAAAAGTGTTGTGTTTGGGTGGTAGAAAGAAAGGGAGGAATTGAACCAAATATTTCAAATTTTAAGAACCTCCTTGTCAAGAGGAAATGAAAAAATGGGTTTGAAGTGCTTGGAATTTAAGGAAAGTAATAAGGATATGCTCTTCACTCTTTGAGTGAATCAAACTCCCAAACTTACTTAACTTAGTTCAATTTTTGCTTTCTCATATACATGCTAGTTAGCTAGAGACTTAAAGGGCCTACCTCCTGAGATTTTTCTTATGAGGATGGTGAGAGGGAATGAACCAAAGTGGGAGACACTCACTTTAGCCATGAGACTATCCAACCCACTATAAAAAAAATGCACTCTTCTTTAATGGGTCGTAGTGACTAAATTGTGTTATGTATCTTCACTTCCTCTAGTAGTCCTTCAGAATTGTGAAAAATCATACTTTTGTGCGTGTGGGAAGCCCACAAGGGGGTATAAGAAACTTTTCATATCTTAGAATGGAGGTGTTAATTAAAACCTTCTTAAATAGAAACCTAGCTTGTTACAGTCATTGTTAAAAATCCAAATTTGACTCTAGGTAGTTTGTTTGGAAGAAATTCTTGTTCAAGACCCGTGGAAACGTCTGAGAACATACACTTGGTGTGTTTTAGGAATAAGATACAAATTTTATGTGTGTGTTGTGTTTGTGTCTTTACTTTCAAGCAATAATTTTATCTTACAACTATGATCACAAACATTATCATTTTAAAAACCCTAAAAACTATGAAAATTAGTTGGATTAGCCAAGTGATGCGTACAGATAATCAAATAATGCCTACAATGATTTCTGTCACATCTACAAATAGAAGTCACGCCTGGAAACTTTGAAGTACTACCTAAGTCACTAGAAAGTGACACATGGAAGATTTTAAACACCGCCTACAAACGGCCAAACATCACTTGCAAATTGTAGAGTGCCACGTATACAATTTCTAGTTACCACCTATGCAGGGTGAAGTCACGCATACACAACAGTGAAGTGACACCTAAAAAAAAATAAGGGAAAATAGGGGGCATTTCCCAAGGGATTGAAAACAATTTGATTAAATTTATGGATACCCTTTTGGATCTTGTACATGTTCATAAGTTCAGTTTGATTAGGATCCCTCATTATTGGATAAATCACAAAATTGCTAAGGGATTGATCAAAGAGCTGATAAAAAGCCAAGTTTTAAAGTGATTTATGCTCATTCTGGCTTTCATCCTATTACATCAAAGCTAACCTACAATCTGATGGTTCTTATCTAAGGCAAGAGTTTCCTTTTCCTAGTAATAATTCTAATTTTTCACAACAACCAATTCAACAACCAAACAAAAAAGTAGAACCAAACATGGCTTTCCCATTCAAAAATATGGACCCAACCTTATCAACAACACCAATAGAGATAACACCAATAACAATGGAAATGGAAAGGTCAATAATAATGGGGTCGATGGAAGAGGAATTGACCCTAACATTCAAGGGGTAGACAATAACAATGGCAAAAATATTGACCCTAATGAAGAAGAGGCTACCGAAGAGAAGGTTAATGAAGCGGTTCAAAGACCATTCTTCATGAAACTCATGGAGAAAGTATTTTAAAGAGATAGGGAAAAGTATTTTCTAGACCTAGCACAAGCGGGGACTAAACTCCCTCACAATTATGATGTTGATCAATTGAAGCACAAAGAAGATGAAGCTAACCATATTGACATCATGAAAAAGAAATTTAAATTATTCCAAATGAAATTGGATACAATGAAACAAATGGGGGCTCCTAAACCCTTCTCTATAAAAGCATTGTGTCCATTTCCATTTGATAAAACATTAATTATGGTTCCATTCCCTAGCAATGTTGTTTTTCCTAAGTATAATAAATATGAAGGAGCATCCAATCCTCAAGATCATCTAAGGAAATTTTGTGCATTGAGCTTGGATTTCATGCATGACACAACATATTTAATGAGGTTTTTCCCAAGAACTTTAGGAGGTATGGCAATAAATTGGTTTTCCAAGTTACCCTCTGACATCTGCACTTTTGAGGAATTGGCCTCCAAGTTCATAACTCATTACTCTTATAATATCAAACATGAGGTTACGATGATTAATTTATGTAACACCAAACAACGCGAGGGGGAAGGATTCCTAATTTTCCTACAAAGGTGGAGAGAGGTACTTTCTAGATACCCTCGAAGTGTACCCAAAAAGGAGAAGATGGATATCTTCATTAATAGATTGAACAATGAGATGAATTATCGGTTAAGGTTGCAATGCCCTAGGTATTTCCAAGACCTAATCGATAATAGAGTTACTACGGAGGAGGTATTAGTCAAAATTGAGGAACTCAAATTTTAGAAGGATAATAAGAATGCTAACAACAATACCTCCAATAGTAATCAAAATAGGGCTCCTCCTAACAATAAATTATTTTGGATGAGGAACAATAACAAAGGTGTGGTCAATGATGGAGTTGTGGAAGCGGATAATTTGAAGGCCACTCCATTTACCCTCACAAGAAGATCTACTCAAGTTAATAATGAAAATCAAGCACCCAAAGTGCCTTTCAACAATAACAACAATAATAAAAAATTTGGGAACAATCAAGAGTCCAATAAGCCTAAACCCTTCTTTGCTCCTTCACCTAGAAGGAAGTTCACGCCCTTGGGTGAACCAATTGAAAATGCATTGAGAACCCTCATCGCAAATAATATTATTGACTTACCTAGGTCTCAACCCTACGAACCACAAGTAAAGCCTACTTGGTAGAGTGAGTCCAATAATTGTGAATGCCACAGAAATTGAGGACACAAAACAAATGATTGCATGCACCTAAGACATGTGGTGCAAGGTTTGATTGATGATGGTGTGATGAAAGTGGAAGGGCCCCAAAACAATGAGGACCATACAACCTTTAAATCACCTTTCTTTAATCATGAGAAAGGCGAGTCTTCAAATTTGAACAACCATGGCAACAATTCTAAAGGTAACAACAATGTTAATTTTTCTCATTATTATGACAATACTATCAATACCTTATACGTACATGAGAATTTTGTTAATGTTGGGGTGATCAAAGAACAACCCAAAAAGGAGACTTCTAATGCTATCACTAGGGGGAAAGCAAAAAATATTACCCTACAAGGGGGTGTTCCTAAACCTGTTGGTCCTACACAATCAACTATTTTGGCTAAAAAACATCTACTACAACAAATCCCTATAGTTTGGTTGATCAATTGCAAAAGACTCCAGCACAAATTTCTATTTTGGGGTTATTAAAACTTTCTCCCAATCATAAGGAGATCTTGGAAAAAGCTCTTGTGGAAACTAATGTCCCTATAAAATTGGAGGAAGATAAGTTTAAAAACATGGTAGGACATCTTGTTGCACCAAATTTCCTTTCATTTTAAGAGCAAGATGGTATGTCCATTACTCATCCTCAAAATTTTCCTTTTCATATAGAAGTCTTAATCCAAAGACATAGGGTCAAGAGAGTCCCCATTCATGAGGGAGCTGATCTCAACATTTGCACTTTGAACCTTGTCAAATCTTTAGGGTCATCTGAATCATCTATTGATCCTAAAAAGTAGATTACTATCAAGGCTTATGATGAGGAGGAAAGATCTTTGAAAGGAATGATAGTTTGACCCATTCAAGTTGGACCTATCAAGAAAGAAACCATTTGTCAAGTTCTTGACATGAAGTTAACTTATAATATTTTATTGGGAAGGCTATGGTTTCATGAGATGCAAGCAGTGCCTTCAATCTATCATCAATGTATTAAATTTCCGTACATGGGTGAAGAAATAACTATTGGAGGAGATTCTAATCCCTTTCAATATTGAAATACAATGAAACCTCTTCATGATCTATTTATTCCACATAATAGGGAATGAATCAATCCTAATTTCATCAATGAAGAAACTAAAGAGAAAGGTCCTACTTCTACATCAAATGTTACATCTACTTCAAGTCCTAATCAAACTAACTCAACTAAATCAACTAAGGGAAAGGAGAAAGTTAGTTATGAGGGTCAAAGTTCAAATGAAAATTCAGTCAAAGATTCTACACCAAAGATAGAAATTTTGAGACCCTCTAAGGATGAGAGAGAACAAACCAAGAAGGACCACTACCAAAAGATGAGTGAGATGATGCATAAGTTTGAAAAGCAATGTACAGTCAATTCAAAAGGAGTAGGGGAATATTTCATTTCCCTATTTGATTTAAAAAATTCCCAAAAGACACATGGGAAACCTTCAAGTGCTCATCCAACTCACAAATACAACTCTCATTTTGTAAGAGATAGTGATAAATTAGACCTAGAAAAGGAGGATAATGAATTTTTACAATGGCTCTACAAAGAGGAGGATACTTCAAACAATCCCATTGAAAGAGTGCAACATATCAATATCCAAACTGATCAATATGGAAAGGGATTTCAAATAATGCAAAAAATGGGATACAAGGGAAGAGGACACTTAGGAATTAGGAATAGGGGGTTTCTAGAACCTATTGAGCCTCCTTCGAGGTCAAAGGATGACAAATCTGGAATAGAGTATCAAGAAAAAGGAGAAAGTTCAATCCCTATGCATGATTTTCATGAGCATGTACACATGTTAGAATCTGAGAGTGAAGATGATTTCGGAGACTATGAGTGGGATACCCTATCTAAAGACTCTTGTCACAACAAAGAGGTTTATGTTATTCATACTTATGCTACCATTCCTAAGGCCCAAAATCAAGACAATATGGATCAAGGTTCTAATTCTACACAAGCATCAAATGAGCCTCAAGAACCCAATGTAGGACAAGCATCTAGTGGCAACCAATGGATAGGTGAACCTTGGGTACCTTTGTGGGGGGGGTGATTCAAACGTTATATTTAACCCACATGCATTCTTTCCTATGGAAATCCATGAGGAGTCTAGTGAAGAAAATTTTGATCCTACTTCCATGGAACACCTTGAGAAAGCACATGTTATTAACCTAAAAATACAATGTACAAACCTTCAAACTAAGTTATTTCATTGAACCCTTCAAATGAAAACTTTCCTAATGAGTCCTTGGCCCTTACTCATCCCTAACTCATTGATTGGGACTTAACCAAACCTAATGACCTATTATATTTTTTCAATGATAATGCTATGGCCCATTACCTTAACACAGTTGAGCCCTCTTCCACCAATGAATACAATCCAAACATGATGATAGAGGCAGGGGTCCAATCTCTTAATCCACAAAATAAAAGAAAAAAATGTAAAAAAATGAAAAGGTCTAGTGGTGAAAACCACCATGTGGCAGTACAAGACCCTAAAAAAGTAAAAATAATGAATGTTTCCAAAGGTGAAAACCCAATTGTGGCACCTGAGGAAGAGAGATTGGATACCATACCAGAACATGATGAAGAGAGATCTCCTATCCTCATTGAGCCAACAGAAAAGGTTAACATTGGAACCGAATTGGAACCAAGGTTTATTCACTTAGAACCATCATTGACTCCATCAGAAAGGAAGGATTTCATCGAATTCTTTCAAGAAAAGAAAATTAACTTTGCATGGTCATATGTAAACATACTAGGATTGGATCCAAGTTTTATAATGCACCACCTTAATGTGAGACCTGACATCAAACCTATGAAGCGAAAGTTGAGAAAAATTCATCCCCATGTAGCTTTATTAGTCAAGGCAGAATTGGAAAAGTTATTAAAGGTTGGATTTATAAGAGTAATAGCTTATGCAGAATGGATCTCCAATATTGTATCTATTACTAAACATGACAAGTCCATTCGAATATGCATTTATTTTAGAGACCTTAACCTTGCTTTCCCTAAGGATCATTTTCCATTACCTAGCATTGATGCTATAATGTATTTGACGGTATGAAATTCTATGTTTTCATTGATGGATGGATTTAGTAGCTACAATCAGATTTGAATTTCACTTGAGGATAAAGAAAAGACTACTTTCACATGCCCTTGGGGAACCTTTTGTTGGAATGTTATTCCCTTCGGCCTCAAAAATGCCGGATCAACTTACCAAAGAGAAATGAAAACTATATTCCATGACATGATGCATACTTTCGTAGAAGACTATGTGGATGATATCTTAGCAAAGTCGCATCAAAGAAAAGATCATCTCCCTATCCTAGAAAATATTTTCATAGGGTTGGAGCAATTTAAAGTAAGATTAAATCCAAAGAAATGTGCATTTTGGGTTGAATTCGTCAAGCTCTTAGGCTACATAGTCTCAGCAAAAGGGATAGAAGTGGATCCAGAAAAAGTACAAGAAATCACGGACATGGAAACTCCAAAAAACATTATTCAAATGAAGTCACTTCAAGGAAGGATTCAATCTATTAGGATGTTCATTTCTCAATTGGTGGAAAAGTGCCACTCTTTTACAAGATTGCTAAATAAGGATACCATTTTTACATGGGACGATGAATGTGAACAAGCCTTCACCTTATTAAAGACATACTTGGTAAACCCACCCATTTTGATGCCTCCCATCAAAGGAAAACCCTTACTACTAAACATTTCAGAAACGAGGATATCTTTAGGGGTTTTGTTGGCACAAGAGGATGATGAAGGAAAAGAAAGAGCTATTTACTACCTAAGTAGAACCTTGATCAAGTATGATTTGAACTATAGCTTCATGGAAAGAGATTTTATAGCAGTGGTTTTTTCCTCACAAAAATTAAGACATTACATGTTTATGCACAAGGTGAAGTTGATTGCAAAGATTGATCCATTAAAGTATTTTCTTCGTAAAACAGCCCTAACAGGAAGAATTGCTAAATTGGTGATGGTACTTAATGAATTTGACATTGAGTATGTGGAATGAAAAAGCTATCAAGGGCCAAGTTATTTATGATCAATTGGATAAAAATCCTTTAGTCTCTACTCATCCTATTCAAGTTGAATTTCCAGATGTAGAGATAGTTAATGTGGAAGCTAAAGCATGGAAATTATATTTCGATGGATCCTACGCTTAGAATGGTTCAGGAGCTGGAATTCTATTGATCACACCTCAAGGATACACATTCCTAAGTCTTATAAAATTTTGTTCCCATGCATGAACAATATTGCAGAGTATGAATCTTTAGTTATAGGCATTAAAATGGCTTTAAAATGGAACATCACATAACTACAAGTTTATGGGGATTCTCAATTAGTCATCAATCAAATCAATGATGAATATCAAACAAAGGATGACAAATTAATGCCATATAAAAGGATGGTAGATGACTGCAATAAATAATTTTCCTTGATTACATTTGAGAAAATTCCGAGGGACAATAATAGAGCTACATATGCTATGGCTACTTTGTCTTCTTTGATCCAAATGCCTAATCAAAACGCGAGGTACGAATTCTTGGTGGAAGAGTTGGTGAAACCGGATTTTAACCTACCTGAAACACAAATCATTGGCCTTATAAATGGACATGAATCACCTTGGTATGGACCTATTTATACCTATCTCAAAGATCAATTTTTACCTTTAGACCAAACCCGTGCCCAAAAATGACATTTTATACGCCAAGCGGCTCGTTACACTATCCTATCAGACACATTGTATCACAAAGGTATTGACAAAACACTTCTTAGGTGTCTAGAGGATGAGGAATCAAAGTTAGCTTTAAAATATGTTCACGAGGGTATCTGTGGGTCATATTTGAGTGGGTTGAATTTAGCTAAGAAAATCCTTTGTATGGGGTATTTCTAGAAAACCTTAGAAAATGATGCTTGCCACTTTGTTAAAGTGTGTTCAAAATGCCAATACCATGGAGACATGATCCATGTACCTGCACAATAGTTGCACCCATTCATCACACCATGGTTGTTTTACCAATGGGGCTTTGATCTTATTGGAATTATTTATCCACCTTCTTCCAATGGTCACAAATATATCATCACAACAACATAATATTTTACCAAATGGGTAGAGGTCGTACCTTTGACAACTGCAACAGGAAAATAGATTTCTATGTTTATGTTGGAAATATATTACATGCAAGGTGACTGAGAGGGGGGGGGGTTGAATCAGGAACCAATAAAAATTAATCTTCTTTATTCACAATTAGATTATCTAATCTGATTTGCATGCATAGAACTGAAAGGAAAGAATCATACATAACACATAACACAGTATTTGGTTACCTAGATGAAGGCGTTATATTTTTCCATTAGTATACACAAGGAAAAACATGATCTACACCATCATTTTACACTACACCGACAAACAGGGCATAGCACTACCCAACACCAAGGTTACCTGATACTACCAAGTTCAAAGCATCTTGACAAACACTATTCCGTGTTAACCGATGACAAAAAGGTTAATAGAACCTGATGAGTAACAAAAATGCAACCCGATGAAACAACACAGAGAGGAACCTGACAGATGAAGGGAACTCAATGATCAGTTCAACAAAGGAATGCTGAAAGACTTTCATTTCAACCCAACAACCAAGAACCAATAGTCAGTTACATCCTGTAAAAAGTGGATTTGACTTTCCACGTCAGATAAATCACTGACGTTGTATATATAGATTCTTGATTTTATTTTAAATCCATTATGTGCGGAGGAAGAAATGTATCTAATATTGTTTTAATTAGTTTTATTGATTTAAAACATGCAAACTAAGACCAAGGTCAAGTTGTAAACCTTGGATCTAAGAGTTAACATTGTAATGCGTGATTCAAAGATAGGTCAAATACTTGTATAAATAGATGCTCAATCTATTGTGAGCATGTTGTTGTTTGATGAAGATTGTAGCCACAAAGAGTTTTGATGGGGGTTTGTGACCGGGTCTTCCAATGGAGGTAAGTTGTCATCGGGTACCGAGGTACCAGCCAAATTTGCATGTAAAGGTTGTTCGGAGAAATGAGATTCTCCAGGCCTTCAAGAATGTGAGAGTCAGGTCTCGATAGTGTGGGAGCTAAGTTGGGCATTGTGACTATTTTGTTCAGGGTGATAGCTAGTTATCTGAGCTCATCTTCTCTGGGGATTTAGGTAAGTGAGTTTTCCTGCAAGCACTCATTAACTTAACCAAATAAACTTCAAAAGATAGGGCAGGGTTAGAAATAATCCATCTATCTATAGTCATGCAGATATACTCAAAACATCAACCAAGCTCTAACATGCTACACTAAAATACTGAATGCACTCACAACCATCAGTTCATACGTATTCAACAGCGAGGGGAAAAGAAGGTCATTAATCTACTTAATACATTAGAGCAAGGGACATAAGAAACATACAACATGAAAAGTATTAAGTCAGAGATTGAGAGACCAACAACAACATTGCAAGAATCCTTCTTTCTTCATTAATGGTGTTCCAGCATCATTGGTGAGTACATCAAAAAATCCAGGGGAACATCTATCTACTGAAATCTTCTAAAGACTAAGGAGCATTGAGATCTACAACTATGAGAACTGAAAAACTGAAAATGCTATAGCTATGGATTGCAAAATATCAATTTTTTCGACCCTTGGAATGAGGTCAGACTTGCTACTTATACAAAAGTTTTCCCTAAAACTAACCTAATTTATTTTACACTCAACCATTAAAATACAATTTTCAGTGGCTGGTACTACCTGCACCACGTTATAATAACCTCGAGAAGAATAGAGGTCTGACATGTTAGAAGAATGAGACAAGAAAGGAGGTATGGAAGAATCGGCCTTGAGAAGAGAGGCAGAGGGAGAATAGAAGAAATATGATCCCCCAGGGATCAAGGCAACATGCCTCATTGATGGAAAAGTGGCTCACTATCTTCGATGCACCAAGTGTTATATTAGAGAGACGCCTTGGGAAGACCACCTGCCTTGAGTCAACATGCCCTGCTAGAGTCACCTACTATCTGACATCCTTATTAACTACCTGATGGTGACCGGTCAGCTCCAGAGAACCTGGATGCGGGTCACCAAATGAAAACAAAATAGTGGATTCAGAACTTCAGGATCTGGGGACTTACGCCCCTAAGAATGATGATTACAAAAATGTGTTGTTTGGTGAAAATCTCTGGACTCCAGAAGACCCTACTGTTCCTTATTGTTATTGAACATTTCTAACAACTGAGCGATTCCATCTTCATCAATGTCTTTTAGTTTTTCCCGGTTATATTTAGCCGCCTCCACTTGTTCAGCCAGATCTAGAGTCTTTGCCTTGAATTCTGTGACCATCTTTGTCGCATCATGTCCCTGGAGCACCATGCGAGATATTCATGACATTGCTGCTCTGTCAATTCCCTCTGGGGACTGGAATCGAGCATCCATCAGCTCATCAAACTTGCCTATGACATACTCCTCTAGAGTACACATCTTTATACTGAAGTGATCAACCTCTGAAACCCTGTTAATGAATGCCTTGTATAAATTCAAAGAATAGTCAATCTCTTTCACCTTATCCCATAGGGCCCCTACCAGTTGCTTGGTTATCTCTAATGTGAGATCCAGTCTGGAGTGCCGGGTCCGAACAAAATTGAAGGATTCCTCCCCCAAAATTCCAGCCTTAGAGACAATTTCTTCTCCGATGCTCATGAGTTCTCCTAACTCACTTATCCAAGCCTCATAATTTTCAATCTCTCCCTCCCAGATGGTAATAGTGGTCTTCACCTAATGGTATAACATTGCTAGTGGCATATAGGTCTGGGAGAGTCATCACTAGGAAATGCTGGAAATTTCCTATCTTCTTAGCTACCCAATCATCAACCGCCTGCGCCTTTCTTTTCATACTTCTGAGTGCATCAATGTTACTCTATGGGAGTGGTACTTTGGATGAGGAAGCTTCCAGAGAAATGGAATTGACGGGTTGGGCCAACTCTATTAACAATCCCATAAGATTAGCATTCTTTTCTTTCTCTTCCCTGAATTTTTGGGCTTCCTTCTCATAGCGGGCCTCCACCGCTTTGGTCGCTTCTTTCAATAGGTCTAACTCACCCTGATTTCCCCTCTTCCCCAAATATATCTATGTAATTACGTAATCCTTGGATTTTTCTATCATCTCATCTGTATCTAGGGAGGGTGTTGCAACTACCACAACTGTATCTCCAGCTAGCCCAGTCCGGAGGGTATGGAATGTCTGAGCCTTATTTGCCTTGGGGGCCTCTTGTGCCTGTGCCATCATCTCTTCCAAAGAGAGATGGGCCCTGACTGGTGCAGGGGCCTTCCTTTTCTGGGACTCCACCAACCATTGTGGTGGTAAGGGTGGCCTTGCTGCCAAAGTTTGATCATGTAATTCCCCCCCGGTATTTTGTTGTATGTCCCCAGTATTTTAAGCCTCTCCAGACTCTTTTCCTGTATCCTCTGGATCACCTGTATTGACCACCTTAGTGGCATTTGTGTCATCTTCCCTGATGTTCATTCCTTTAGCAACATTATTATGTTCAATGTATGCATCTCTGGGGTTATCCCTCTCACTTTGTCATTGCTGTGGTTCTGCTCTAGTATTGTCCACTAGGACATTCTCCTCCATTGGAAAATTTTCAGGAGGTGACATAGGTACCCAGCCAAGATTCAATGTTTGGGCCGCCATAATTACCTCACCAAATGTCGCTTTCTTCAAGGCAGGAGGGGGCATCTGGAATATGGCTGCTGAGATTATGCTTTCTCCTGTAGGTTTGGTTTTCTTAGGCGATGTTGATGGCTCATTCTATGTTTTCCTTCCCCCCATGGTGTTGGTCTCTTGAGCCTATATCTCTAGGACATCATATATATTTACCTGTTCTTTCTCTTTTTCTTGTTCTACCCAGACCTCTTGTTCTGTGACAACTTCCTTCTCTGGGGTTTCCTTCTCGAGAGGGGTCACCACTTCCTCTTGGGAAATGATCTCTTTCACTACCTTCCCGATCTCCCCTTGTAAATTTACCATCTCATCCATCCCAAACATGTCATCAAACTCATCGTGTGGAGGGGAGGTCTCCGGGGGATTCTTGGGCTGATTGTCCAGCTTCGGGGAGTCTGACAAGACAATCTATATTTTGGGGATAGTGGGCATCCCAAGCTATGGCTCCACCTTTGGTTGAGGATTAGCTTTCTTTTTCTTCCTCCTTGTCACCAATGGGGGCCCCACATCTAGTATGATTGCCATCTCTTCCTCCGCCTTGGTCCCTGTTGCTCAGACCATTAATGCTACAAGTGATGGGGAAGTGGAAGGGTGGACATGTCTGGTCATAATGGCTGGAGTGGCCAAATGGGTGATTAACTTGTCTTTAATTTTCTAGGAGGCTGCCAACATTTGTTGCATTTGTTCCACTATGGGGGTGGCTGTCAGGACCTGGGACGGAGTCCCTACCTTCCTTTTTCCTCTATCCTCGCCCTGTGAAAAGGTTCTGGCTCCGGAAGTTGAACCCCATAGGAACGGGCTGACTTTACATTTACTCTTCACATATGCCTTCTTGAAATAGGCATGAATATGCTTGATCATGTTGTGAGTAAGGTCCTCTATTGCTAGGCCTTCCTACGCATCCTAATTCACCGGAGGAAGGGCCATTTTATCCACTCCTTTTTCTTTGTACTGTGGGTCTTCTATGGACCCAGTATCTGAGAAGTCATCCAGGAATTTATGAAGCTTGAGCTTCTTCATCATCCCCATTGTCATCTGGACGAAATGTCGGCCCTGAACCTCAAAGTCATCCTGGCAATTCTCCCAAAAATCTTCCATGTGATGTTCATGTGGGGGAGCTACCCGGGGTAGTGCTAAGGCAATTTTTCCTAGTGGATCAAAGTTCTTCTGCTCCATATAGAATTCCATTAGCCCAAGACTCTTGAGCTCATTGTTAGCCTCCCTGGCTGCTGCCAAACTATAAGTATAATTCCCACAAGTGATTGGGAATGGAACATTTGTAACCTTCTTCACCATGAAGAGGGAGTACAACTCTAAGATCTTCCGATAGTATTCCAAAAGAATAATCGTATTCCCATAATGTTTGGGCAATAAGTAAGGTTTCTCAGAGAAGCCAATCACCCAAATGTATGTATGTTGCTGGTATTGAATGTAATAGCGGCCATAGGAGCCAACTAAGTCCATTGCCTCCTTGGAGAGTCGATATCCGGCGTCTCGAGTAGGTGTGAGGAGGTTGTAGTAGATAAAGGTGTCATTCACCTGGCAGAAGCTGAGGAAACTAGCCTCCCACTGGATTTGTGGGAAATAATTCCAGGGAGCATTCTAGCCCAGGCCAATCCCAAGTACACCCTCTATTAATAACCCATTTGTAATGGGGCATTGTTGTGCTAGAGCCCACAAGACATAAGACGTCATGTAAAACTTGGAAGACTTGGCGACCTGGAGGAGTTGGGAGTCCACATGATTGCTGATGATTGTGGCCCAGTCAAAGTTCTACTCATCGGAAGAGATGCCAAGCAGGAAATAATACATCCACACCGAGAATTCCGGGCATGGGGTTGTCCCAAGACCCTACTTAGTGTAATAATCCCCATTTGTATTCTTTCTCTGAATTCGGTCCAGGGGATTTCAAGCTTCATCTTCTTGAAGTCTTTCCTTGGCACCTTGAGCCATTTGTTGTTAAGATACTGCCAGGCCATGTGCTCCAACTTCTGAAATTCCTCTAAGGCCAGAGCCCGGGTGAGGATGGTTGCATCATCAAATTGGGAAATTCCCAACCCTGCCTGAAAAGTTGCGGCGTCCAAAGACATCATAGGGGTTGGGTATCCAGTTGGGACTGGGGAAGCAAGCATGACTACTCGGACAATGATATTATAGTGTCTTGCAAGAGTGAGAATAAGATCTGGGGCTTGCACAGAGCAAGGGAAACAAGAAGCTTTGTGAATCCTAGAATTTCCCACGTTGATGGCCAATGGATCCCCGACCATCCATTGTATGAACATTATTTTCACTAGGGCCTGCACTTTAGCCCACACTCTGACGCAAGTGTCGGTGATCAACTGGAGCTTGTAATCAACTTTTGATCCCAGGACTTCCTTTCCCTTTCGATACTTCATCGTGAGTGGGAGTTTCTCCAAGGCCTTCTTAGCCTTTGTTCTGGTAGCCGCCCTGGTCGAAGTGGTGGGGAGGTCTGGACTCCCTGGTGGAGATGATGCGGATGCCTCAGACATAATTGATGAGTTTGATATTTGGATAACCTACAAAATGAGATGACTATCAGTATATATATAAAACACAGTATTATTCTGGGTTCTAGAGATCTTACCATTGCATCACACCTATTCCTGAAAGAACTGTTAGTTCATGTCAAACCCCGGAAAGAAATACACAGAATGAAAGAATTTTAAGAATGAGCTCTTTCTAGAACTTTGAGGATTTTTAGCTTGTATGAGAAATGAAACAAAGGCCAACTGGAGACTTGGGACCCAGAGTCCAGAAAACTAACCATTAAGTGACATGGTCAAAATGAAAGCTATACTAGGATGATGTGGGTGTCACATGGCCATGCAGTAAATGGGAGTTATGGCATTAACACCGACAACTGTCTGAATGCACGCAGAGTGAATGCTACTTGGGCTAGTTTTGAATGCTCACATGGGAAATTAATCTGCCATAAAGGTTGACTTGATGGAGGAGAGAGAAAACTACCATGGCTCAAACTAGTAATGTGTCGAGTCCAAACCAGGTGGTTTTGGCTGAGAGGGTGAGCTCAAAAAAATTGGGAAGACATGAAAGGGCACGACAAGCTTGACATAGGCACAAAAGGATATAGACAGGATATACATCAAAATTACTTAGGGTCGAGACATATATACTATTGGAATTAATGGGAAGTAGTACTGAGAGGGGAGGGGTGAATCAATACCTTTAAAATTTTTAACACCTTACACAATTCATCATTAGTAATCTTTCAATTCTGATTTACCAACCATTACTGTTATTCTTTCTTATGTATATATTATTTGTTCATAATCTTTAATAGTTTTCTATCATTCATAGAAACATTCATGAAATTGATAAACACATAACACAAGATATGGTATCGTAGAAAAATCCTATTAGGAAGTAAAAACTACGGTGGGGATGACACCCACAAAACTTCACTATCTGCAGAATGGAATGGAGCCGGTTAAGGCTTACAACTTGATCACTTTTTATGATCTACCATGTTAAGAGTATTAAGGTGGAGACCTATTAAGATATACTTTGTTAAGATCTTTAGCAACACTAATTTAAGTGTGCACTCAGTTATGAGATTTACAATAAGATGGTTAAGCCCACCTTTCTTGAAAGGATTTCATTAGTGTACTACACTTGTTAGAATGAGTACAAATGTTGACCTGACTGTATGCAATCTACTATTGATGATTTACAGATCCATTAAAGCTTTTAAAAAGATAATATCACCTTAAGTGATTGATGAATACCTTTTTCTCTACTTTTTGGTAGCCTCTGTTCTATTCTTGAAAATTGACTTGATTCTGTTTGTGTTCTTCTGCATGAATTCTTTGTCTGGTCTTTAGTTGCTCTCTGTGGCTACTATCTTCATTGATAAAATTATTTACTCAATGGATTGAGCATCTATTGATACAAGTATTTGACCTATCTTGGAATTCATATATTACAATGTTAACTCTTAGATCCAAGGTTTACAACTTGACTTTGATCTTTAGTTTGCATGTTTTAAAACAGTAAAACCAATTGAAAATTAACAATTACATTGATTCCTCCACACATAATGGATTTAAAAACAAATCAAGAAGTTATATAAATACAACTTCAATGATTTATCTGACATGGAAAGTCAGATCCACTTTTTGAAGGATGTAACTGACTGTCGTTTCTTGGTCGTCAATTTGAACTTGCAGTCTGTCGGCATTCCTTGACTGAACTATTCATTGGGTTCCCTATATATGTTGGGTTCCTCTCTTTTTTGTTCCATCGGGTAGCACAGTTTTTACTCGTCGGGTATCTTTTACCTTTTTGTCATCGGATAACACTTAACAGTGTTTGTCAGGTAACCTTGGTGTCGGATAGTGCTTTTCCCTGTCTGTCGGTGTAGAGTAAACCGATGGTGCAGATCATGTTTTTCTCTAAGTATACTAATGGAAAAATATAATGCCTTCAATATAAATGATTATACAAATCTATACATAAGAAATTACACAATGTACAAAATATACACATAGCTTAGCTAACTTACAGCTGCATAGAGGGCGAACAACCCTCTGGCAGCGCCAACCCACCAACAGGAGGCGACAAAAGACAAAACTAGGGACGAAAACAAAAGCAAAATGGAAAGGAAACAAAAACCAAAAACAAATAGGCAAAAACCAGAAAACTGGAAACCAGAAAGAGAAAAGCTGAAAGCCTACCTAGAAATGTGGAAGGTGTGGGAAAGACGAGCACAGGAGGTGCTCAACAAGCTCACCTTCAAACCACCACGAACAAGCACTTTGTAAATCACTGATAATTAATCACTAAACACAGGGAGAAAAATTTGTTTAGATTGCCTTAATCGCTCTGGATGCTCTAAGTGTTTGATAGTGGTAAATGTGAAAATGACAGGTAACTTCTACTTATACCCCTAGGGTAAAAAAATGTGTTGTCTTTCTTTCCAAAAACTCTGGAACAAGCAAACCTCCAGACTCTAGGTTTGAGGATTCCATGCAACCATACCTTCTCGTGAAAGAAGACATGATGGCAGATAATCTGGGAGTCTGGAATCCAGCTCTAGAAAGAACAAACAAACTCAGGGACTGGGTCCCAGATACACGAGGATACAAAAGAAAAAGAAAGACAACCCTCCCAGAAAAAAAGTCCAGAGGGAAAACAAAGAAAACAAAAAGGAAAACAAGGGAAGAGAAAAAGAAAAAAGGGGGACCCAACATTTTTCCTACAAAATGTAGGAATGGGTATGCAGGGCATAACATAGAGCATCTAAGAACCAGACAAGATATTTCATGCAAAAGGACAGACAAGAATCAAATCAATTTCAAGAACAAGAACACAGGCTATCGACGAGCAAAGAAAGGTATTAATCAGTCACTTAAAGTAATATTATTTTTATGAGAGCTTTAATGGATCTGTAATCAGAAATTTTAGATTGCATACAGTCAGGTCAATCATATGTACTCATTCTAACAAGTGTAGTACACTTAAGAAATCCTTTGAATAAAGGTGGACTTAACAGTCCTATTGTAAATCTCTTAACCGAGTGCACACTTAAATTAGTGTTGCTAAAGCTCTTAACAGAGTAGATCTTAACCGATCTCCACTTTAATTCTCCTAATAGGGTAGATCATCAGAAGTGATCAATTTTAAGCCTTTACCAGCTCCCTTCCATTCTGCAGATAGTGAAGTTTTGTGGGTGCCATCCCCACCGCAGTTTTTACTTCCTAACATGAGTTTTCTACAATATCATATCTTGTGTTATGTGTTTATTACTTTCATGAATGTTTCTATGAATGTTGCAAACAATTAAATATTATGAATGAATACTACATGCATAAGAAAGAACAACAGTAATGGTCGGTAATACAGTAATGAATAATTACTAATGATGAATGGTGAAAAGAGTTAAAAGTTTTAGAGGTATTGATTCACCCCTCCCCTCTCAGTACTACTTCCCATTAATCCCAAAAATTGGTATCAGAGCCGAGTCTCTTCTTGGAAAAGCTTAAAGGCTTAAGAGCAAAGATCATACAATGGAGAAGTACAAACTTGATAAGAATATTGAGAATAAAAAGCTTGAGATACAGATGTTCTATGAACAATATAAAGAAGTGAGAATTAAGATGAGAGAGCTGTTGGATGAGAGGAAAGGTATGGCAACCTGAAGTAATGAAAAAGATTATCAAAAAGAAAAGATTCCAGATTTCTTTGAATCTTCATGATCCAATACAAGTAATACATCAGATACATCAGAAGAGATCACAAATATGAAGGAGATCAATCAACATCTGACCGAGCAAATAAAGATTCTGCAAATAGGTCAAGAGAGCCAGATGGTAAGAATGATTGATGTGATGAGTTCTGCTAAACAAGCTGAAACATAAAGAACACTTACTATTGATGAAAAAAGGAAAATTATAGAGAAGCTACAGGAAAAGGAGTTAGAAATCCAAATACATGTTGAGCATCACCATGAGATCACAAATCAGATTATTCTAATGAGTCAAGAAGCAAACAAAATGAATATAGAACTCATTGAAAGAGTGCAGGCTATCGGTGAACTATGAGAAGAAAATGAAAAACTAAAGCATGAGGTTAGAATTCAGCAACAACATAATGAAGTTATCAGAAAGGCTGAAGAGAGCAATAAAAGAATGGATGATTTTCTTGAAGGACAACAAAGAGTCAACACCGACAATGGTTTAGGCTTTACCAATAATGGAGAATCATCAAATCAAGCCAATCCAAAGAATGTCTATGAAAATCCAAGACCAAGAAAGCTGACATGCAAACATTGTGGAAAGCAAGGCCACACATCAAATGTATGCCAAGGCAAAATGAAAGGTATTCCTAAATCTACATCTTCATTCATAGGTTTCTGTTATAAATGTAACAAGAAAGGACATAAAGCATATGAATGTAAGTCTAAGATGGAACAACCAAAGAAGGAAACCTACATGGACAAATACTATCCTACATGCAAGATGAATGGGAACACAAGTCTTGAATGCTGGAAAAAGAAAAGGCAAGTATGGAAGCCAAAAGGTCAAGAAACTCCCTATCAACCATAGAGAATCAGTAATCAATATGTATGGGACTACAATAATTGGAAAAACTATACATGTGGTAGATATGGTCACATTGCTGCAAACTGCATGAGGGCATGGACCAAAAGGTCTAGAGGTTGGTCAAACCCCAGAATGGCATGCTTACACTATCACAAAGTTGGTCATCTCAAGAAAGATTGCAAAGACTGAATGACAGAGACAAGCACATATCCCAATGGAAACACCATTGAAGATATCTGGAGGGCTAGAGACAAAATGTGGAGAAAATCTTCAAGCAATGATGAAGCTGGACCAAGCAATGAAAATGGTGACACCCCATCCAATGGATCTGATGACATCACCACCCCCACTTAAGATGAACAAGCAAGTATGAAACTGCACTACACCAAGTCATATTTTGCATCAGTTCCATTATACAAATTGATAGATATTCAAAATCTGCATAATAAAGATGCATATTATGTTACTTGTTTCAATTATGAGAAAACAACCCTATCGGTATACACATACCAAAAATTAGCGGTGAACATAATGGATGAGTTGTTTACACTTACCAAAATTTGTCGGTCAATATATAAAATGGTTAAGTTACCAATGTAACCTGACACCCGTCGGTAAGGAAGCAAAATGGCAAAGTTGTCATGACAGAATACCGATATCCATCGGTAAAAGTAAAATTGTTAATAGTTGTCTTGAGCATCCTGACAACACCAAAGATGAATTTTGAAATTATTCCTGATGAACTCTGTCTTCATGTCCTGACGAGTCATTGAGAATTTATGACAAAGACTTAGGGCAAAAAGTCTATAAATAAACGATGGGGGCACTTCATTTTGCACCCACGATTTGAAGGGAAAGCAGAGCAAAAAATAGAATGATTGAAGAGCATTCAATAGAGAAACGTCAACTCGATCCACACACAACAAACAGATCATTCACCATTGTCACGGATCGAAGTAAGTACCAAGGGCACCAAAATTATTTTATCGTTATTTTTCAAGAAAGCCCTAAATTTGAAGAAAGGCCTAAAACTTGAAAAATGATGGCAACCACATAGAGAACCATAAAGATCAAGAGTGATAAGAAGAATGTGGTCAGGTTAATCAAGAATAAAACATGTGTTGAACCCAAATACAAGATATTCCCAGAGGTTGCATCGCAACCCGATGAAACCAGCGCATTTTCTAAGATTCCACCTAGGGTTTTGCTTATAGAAGATGTTAGGTCTTATATTCATTTCAAGATTCCCAAAATAGGTGATCTAGAGATGGATGAAGCTTATAAGAATCTTTTTGATGCAGAAGGGAACCTAAAAGAAGAGCATAAACACTTAGAGGTTAAAGGGATAACTAATGCCCTATATTTCCCGAGGGACTTCAAGACCGATTAGATTAGGTTGGTGCTTAGCAGATTGCATGACCAAAAGTTGTGGTTGGATCAACCCAAACAAATCACCAAGGATGTCCTTCACACTATCACTGGTTATTCAATAATTGACAAGCCTAAGGCTCATAAGCATCCCTCTAGGCCAAAATTCACACAGCTCACAAAAGCTGAATGAGACAACAGAGGACAAGAAGTCAAACTGCTAAGACCGATACCACACCTCTTAAGAAAGGTCAAGTAAGGACCTATAAGAGGAAGCAACTAGAAAAACAAACAAAATAGGAACAAACTGTGACGACAACACCTACAAAGAGGAGAAAAAGAAAGGTCAAAACTAAAGCTGACATAGAGGATTCTAAAGAGGTTGAGTCCGATGTAGTGAAGAAGAATTACAGAAATCTAACAATTGATGAGGTTGTTGAATCTATTGTTGCATCTGGCACAATGCATAATAAGAAACTTAGACAATGGGATACACTCAAACTAGAAGACCAAAATAAGATACAGGATGCCATAATAAGGGCAATGGTCAAGTACAAATATGTACCAGTTGAATTTGTCAACCAAATACCCAAGGAGCTGGGTAAGAAAATATCTCAACAATGGTCATATGCTCTACAGACTGAAAGAAAAGAAAGGGAGAGGGTAATAGTAACACTAATGCCTCCCGAATCTAAGATTGAAGAAATCAAAGAAATCATGAAGAAGCACTCAAGAAAATTTGTAGCCAAAATAAGGGCTTACAAAGTGCTAGAAAATAAGTTCATAGAGCTAGATACAATGACCGAAAAAAAATGGAGACAACTCCTAGATCTGTCAATAGAGTCAACAAGTCATGAGGAACAATTACTTCTCATCGACACACCTCATAGAGAGGAGGAGAAAGACAATGAAAGTCCTCAACACATTTCTTTGGACAATGTTGAATAAATGGAGACAATTGATTTGGATAAAGTCATGAATGAACTTGACATTCAAGACATCACAAATTATGACTCTGATAAAGATCCAAAAAAGAAAGATGATGTAATATTCATAACACTCAAGGATCAGGGAAGGAAACAAGAATTGAAGACATCAGAGGATAAAGATATGAATGTGGCTGATGAGACAGAGTAGGACACACCCAACAGGTGCACCCTGAGCAGAAAACACAAGAAGAATCTTCAACAAAACCTTCACCAAGCACTTCAGAGAGAACAAGTGAACTAGCAATGGTAGTTCATACATCTGCATCCCCACAAGTATCAAAGAAGAAGAAGGGAAAGCATAAGAATCTAGTAACTCTGGATGAAATCATTGAGATTCTAGTTTGTGATCCGAGGACATTGGATCCAACTAAATTGACCAAGTATGCAAGACTCTGTGAGAGAAAAGCAATGAAAGAAAAACTAAGGACAGCCACAAAGGAGGCAAAGGTACTGGAAGTAGCAAGAGGTATACTTCAGCAAATAGTACCGGATGTAGATGTTGATCAGACAACCCCAATGCTTGATCAACTAGTGGTTCTCACAGAGGCAATCACATCTCAGAACATTGATGCTGAGAAGGTCACGGGAGAAAGACTTGAACAGAAGTATGAGTTCAAGATAGCATAAAAGATAAGCCAGGAAGTGGCATTGAAAAAGGTAAAGCTTTCTGAATTGGTGAGCACAATTGATCCAATAATCTCAGAAGCTATTACTTTGATACAAACATTGTGCACGCTTGATCAACTCACACAGGAGTATACCGAAAAGATAGCACAAATAGATGTTGATCCTAAGACAAGTGAAAAAAGTCTCAAAAATAATGAAGAGGCAATAAAATTGCACAATGAGAAACTTAAACAGGCTCATAAATTGAGATAGGACATACAGATTGCAGAGATGAAGTACAAAGATGAGGTAAATGAGCTTCAAGCTCAGCTCTTACCGACACTCTCACTACTGAAATAACATGTGACATAGGCAAAAACACTAATTGCCACTCCAAAAATGTCTGTCCTAGACAACATTTATGATATGCATGCAAGGCTAGAGCTAGAGCACATGGCACTAGAACTCCTACAAGAAAAATGGGAGAAATTGCTCGAATATATCAAGACAACCCATTCCCATATTCTTGACACATTGTAAGTTACACATTTTTATCACAATTTTTGGCATCTTATAAGTTGTACATTTTTGTCATGAGTATCAAATAAAGGGGGAAATGATATGTATAGTTCAGTTAGTATAAAGGGGAAATGAAAAGAGGAAATGATGTGTACAGTCATACAATTGAAAGAGAAAAGAATAGGGAATGTATAGTATAGAGGCAAGTATACATATGTACATATATACTTATACTATATCGATGCATATAGTTAGGGGGAATCATATAATGACAAGGATATAGATAGGGTGTACATACTACACAGTATTATGCACATATTAGTTTTTGGTACTAATGTCAAAGGGGGAGATTGCAGGCATTATATTTTGCCATTAGTATACACAAGGAAAAACATGATCTGCACTATCAGTTTACACTACACCGACAGAAAGGTCATAGCACTACCCGACGCCAAGGTTACCTGATACTGCCAAGTTCAAAGCATCTCGACAAACACTATTCAGTGTTACCCGATGAAAAAAAGGTTAATAGAACCCGACGAGTAACAATAGTGCAACCCGACAGAAAAACATAGAGAGGAACCTGACAAATTAAGGGAACCTGACAATCAGTTCAACAAAGGAACACCGATAGAATTTCAGTTCAACCTGACGACCAAGAACCAACAGTCAGTTACATCCCACAAAAAGTGGATTTGACTTTCCACGTCAGATAAATCACTAAAGTTGTATATATAGCTTCTTGATTTTCTTTTAAATCCATTATGTGCAGAGGAAGCAATGTATCTAATATTGTTTTAATTAGTTTTACTCATTTAAAATATGCAAACTAAGATCAAGGTCAAGTTGTAAACCTTGGATCTAAGAGTTAACATTGTAATGTGTGATTCAAAGATAGGTCAAATACTTGTATAAATAGATGCTCAATCTATTGTGAGCATGTTTTTGTTCGATGAAGATTGTAGCCATGGAGAGCATCTAAGAGCAAAACAAGATATTTTATGGAGAAGGACAGAAAAGAATCAAATTAGTTTCAAGAACAAGAACACAGGCTACTAACGAGCAGAGAAAGGTATTAATAAGTCACTTAAGGTGATATTATTTTTATGAGAGCTTTAATGGATCTATAATCAGAAATTGTAGATTGCATACAGTTAGGTCAATCATATGTACTCATTCTAACAAGTGTAGTACACTTAAGAAATCCTTTCAAGAAAGGTGGACTTAACAGTCCTATTGTAAACCTCTTAACCGAGTGCACACTTAAATCAGTGTTGCAAAAGCTCTTAACATAGTAGATCTTAACCGGTCTCCACTTTAATACTCCTAATAGGGTAGATCATCAGAAGTGATCAATTGTAAGCCTTTATCAGCTCCCTTCCATTCTGCAGATAGTAAATTTTTGTGGGTGCCATCCCCACCATAGTTTTTACTTCCTAACAGGAGTTTTCTACGATATCATATCTTGTGTTATGTGTTTATTAATTTCATGAATGTTGAAAACAATTAAAGATTATGAATGAATACTAAATGCATAAGAAAGAATAACAGTAATGGTTGGTAATATAGTAATGAATGATTACTAATGATGAATGGTGAAAAGAGTTAAAAGTTTTAGAGGTACTGATTCACCCCTCCCCTCTCAGTACTACTTCCCATTAATCCCAACACTAGAAACCTTCCAAATAGAAAGTAAAACTAGGGTGGGGATGGTACCCACAAGATTTAGTATTGCAGTATAAATTTAGCCTGGTAGAGCTTACATTGACCACTTCTGATATTTTTCCCTATTAAGAGCAATAAGGACTGTTAAGTCCACCTTGTTAAAGGATTTGATACAATATAAAAAGTAATGCAACTCTGTTAAGAGATTTACAAAGGACTATTAGGTCCACCTGGTTAAAGGATTTTGCTGATCCGACGGTTAGAATGAATTAGTAGATGATCTACTTTGGCAACTTTGATTTTCTGAATGAGATCCTTTTGAATATAACCAATCACCTGACTGTGATAGATGAGTCTCTGCTATACTTTTATTCTTCTACAATATTCTAATCAATATGCCATTTCATATTCACATATATACTCATACATATATATTTTCTACACTCTTTGGATAAATAAAGTATCTTACATATATATCTTATCTAAAACAATTAACTTCATAGGTTGGCTTCCATTAGACATAATGATATTAAAAAATACATGCAAAGTTGGCCCAATACTGTCACTCAGGTCCAGAAGTCTACTTGGGCACAAACTAATACTTTGGAAATGTGTTGATCACTCAGGCGATGTTGAATGACTCAGGAAATATTGATCACTCGGGTCACACTGGTCACTCGGGCAATACTAATCACTCAGGTTACATTGATCACTCAGGTCACACTGATTACTTAGGCGATGCTGAATGACTAAGCTTTGCACACTAATTGACAAAATGTCTTTCCATAAGGTCTATAGTTTATCTTTAATCATGTCATTTGTAGATATGGTATTCCTCATGCCATCATCATGGATAACGGGAAACAATTCAAGAACAAAGATGTGGATGAGCTATGTGAAACCTTCCATATAACACATCATTCTTCCTCCATTTACTATCCTCAAGGTAATGGGTAAGCCAAATCTACAAATAATAATATCCTTTAAATCTTGAAAAGATCGGTTGACAAATTAGGAAGAGACTGGCACATTCAGATAAACCCAGCATTGTGGGCCTACAGAACTAGCATTCGAACACCTACAAGAGCTACACTATTTTCTTTAGTTTATGGGGAAGAAGTTGTTCTCCCTTTGGAGGTTGAAATCCCATCCCTAAGAGTTTCATTACATGGATTAATCATTGATGAGGATTATATGGTCACCCGAGTTCAACAATTGGAATTGTTGGAGGAACATCAAACACAATCTTATGAGCATATGAAAGTGTATCAAAATAAGATCTCAAGGAATTACAACAAACATATCAAACCAAGAACATTTCAAGTGGGAGACTTAGTGTTAAGAGAAAACCCTAAAAACCAAGAAGATAGAGAAAAGAAAGGAAAATGGGAAGCAAATTGGCTTGGACCTTTTGTAATTACTTCCTCTTTTGGAATGGGGACCTACAAGCTAGCTGATCGTGAGGGTGATGAATTACAAGAGCCTATTAACGTCATCCATTTAAAGAGGTTTCATACCTGATCAGATAAAAGAGTATAGGAAGAAAGAGTATCAGGCGAGTGTGTATCCCATGAATTTTAGCATTATTATTTGTACAAGAGAAAATTCAAAATCCAAAAACATTAGAAATGTTAAAAAATTCTAAAAAAATGGGAAAGATCAAGAGTTCAAAAAAAAATGGAAAAGCAGAAAAACATAAAAAGGAGAAAATTGAGCATGAAGAAAGCAAAAACATCCAAAAACCAAAAAATGGTTGTCTTGGTGAAAACCTAGCAAATAGGCGCCTTGATGATATCAAAAAAATTGAAAAAAAAGAAAAAGAAAATTGAAAAAGAGAAAAGTGCTTTGGTGAAAACCTAGCAATAGGCACCTTGGTAGCAAAAAAAGAAAAAAAAAGAAAAAACAATAAACCTCAAATGGTGAAAACCTGGCAATCAGACACTTTTTGATCCCTTAGGTCTTTCCTAGTTGTATTTGTACATATTGCCTTTTCATCATCTCATTTGTATATCCTCATTGCATCTGTCATTTGTGCATAGTCATAATAAAGTCTCTTAGCTGCATTGTCACATACTAGGTTTCATTTGCCCAAGATTCACATGGTCACATTTATCACTTGGGGAAAAAGCATTGGTCTTGATACAAACAAATTCAATAAGTGCTACTTTTGGTCACATATTAGCGAGAATTTTAAGAGCTCCAGAGGAGAGATATTGTTGAACCTTTGATGGATATCATTATTCAAAACAAAACATTTGATCTTGCAAAATGATCCTTGAACTTTATGACTTTATTATTAGGATTAAAAATTGACAAAACCTAAATGATCAAAATGTTTGGAAATTCTATTGAAAATCTTGATACAATACAAAACTCATGAAGCTTTTGATGATCTTCATTGCATTTTGTCATTTCTTTTTAGCTAATCGATGATGTTTCGACTAGATTTGAAATGATGAAGACATGATCTTTTCTTGACTTTGAGTGACTATTTTGAGGAATATCCACCAACTTGTGTGAATTCGTCTAAGGACATGGTCATCAAAGAACCATCAAGGACTTTCATATAGGAAGGAGGGTTAACCTTTGTTTGTTTATGCAAACAAATACCTTGGCTATTTAGATCTTCCATATCTTAATACCAAAATCCACTTGCAACATTAAATCTGATGAAACTGGTATTCATACTCCCATAGTTGATTATTAAACTAGTGAGGGTTCTACTAGTTTCCCAATGGTTACCAAAGTGATGAAAGCAGTACTCATATCATCATTATGTGGTCAGTGATGATTGTACTCGCTCCTAGTTCCATAATGCTTAATGATGAAAATATATCTCTATTGCATTTCTTTCGCAAAAAGCTAGTGATAGTTAGTTGCATTGCATTGCATTTTCATGTTAGATTACTTGCATGTTTAAAATATTTTCCAAGTTCAAGGGGGTTAATCAATTTTGGGGGTTCAAATTTTAATTATATTGTTTCAAATCAATGATGTGAGATTCTCTTTTGCATTCATCAACATTATTCATTATCTTTTATATCAAGAGAAAAACAAAATATTCATAAGAGAATTAATCATTATCCATGCTGGCATTCATTCCAAAAAGTGAATTTCATATAATTTGCATACATCAAAAATCAAAAAGATAGTTGCATTCATTTTACTATTGCACTGCACAAATCATTACATCCATCATAAATAAAAAATATAGAGAAGTAATTGCATAATCATTTGCATCCATCTATCTATGTCATATATAAGATAACTACATCCATAGCATATAAAAGTAAATGCATCATAGAAATCATATAGATCTGCATATAAAGAAATCTCACATCAACATCATAACAACATCATGATAATCAAAGAGCATCATAAATAAATGTCCATCAAAGGTCCATAAATATATGTATATCAAGATACATCAACATAAATGGTACATCATCAAAATCCTAAACATATGATAAATCATACACATGAGATCAATATCAAGCTGTATCCAATCAAGACCCAGTAGGGGAACCTGATCCATCACCAGTCCCTACACCAGATCCATCTCTTATACCTATGTCCTGGCCCATCTGGACCCCTATCTGACCTATCCATAGTACTAGGAGGAACCTGACTGCTAGATGCACCCTGACTCATCTGCTCCATCCTTCTCATAAAAGTATGCATCATAGTACTGAGCTGAGCCATCTGAGATGATATAGATGAAAAAATTGTCTATAGGATCTGGATATCCTTCTCCACTCTTCTAGGTGGAGGTTGTACTAGACCTGTAGGCACTGCACTAACCTATGGCTATATAATAGGAACCTACTGTGGTACCTGATGTTCCTGACCCTGAACTTGTGCCCCAAAAACTTGTCTAGCCTAATCAAGGTGTGCCTGCCTGGCATCCCTTTGTCACTGATGTCCTCATGATGTTGCTGGTATGGGAGGAACCACCTATCTATGCCTAGGAACATACCCACCACCACTAGCTCTGACATGCCCACCCTACATATGAGGTCCCATCTGTCCTCTTCCTAAAGCTCTAGGAGCTCAGGTACCCTAGGAGCTCTTGGAACTCTAGGAGCTCGCAGTCTCTAAACTCTCCATCCACCTCCACCACCATCTCCACCTTCCTCATCATCATATGTCTCATCTACATACGAGATAGGCTCTGCTAGATTTGTGTATCTCATGAATCTATGCCTTGCAAACCACTCTCTATACTCAATGGACATCCCAGCATCAACAACATGGTCTAACATCTCTTGTTGTGCTGGTTGTAATCCTGGTTTTGTTGGTTTGCCCTAAAATTTTGTTGTCCTCCTGCCAATTTTTATCCAAAATCAGAAAGTTTGTCCTAATTTGAATTATCCCTATGAAAATCTAGATGAATAGTAAAAAACCTAAAACCCTGAGCTATCTTCTATGTGAAAATGCAAAAAATCCCTAAAATGTCAATCAAGTTTCTATTTTTGCATTACCTTTTTGAATGACTTAAGTTATAAAAAGTCATGTGCTTTTTTTTAAATGGTCGCCTAGTTGCTTAATCCTAAAAGCATATTATGTTTCGTCATGATACTTGGCGATTAACTGTAGTCAGTATGTCTCAAAAGGGAAAATAATATTCTTTGTAAGTCATGAGACTTAGTGAGGTATTTCATGTCGCGAAGTCTCCCAATGAAGAAAACATGATCTGGTGACATGGAGACAAATGGTTAAGTCGCGGTGTTGCGTAGTGTATCCTGCAGTTAGTAAATTATCATGAGACTTAGTGATTGCTTCAGTCGTGGGGTCTCCGGATCAGAACACAGTTAGTGATAAGTTTAAAAGCTTCAGTCGCCATGTCTCCAGTTAAAAAGTCAGTTAATTAAAATTTTTAGAGACTTGGCGACAAACCGCAAATTGATTGAAGTATATGGTGGTTGGGTAGTCGCTGGTCAAACATGGTAAGTCAACATCTTTTCAGTGATTTGGAGACAAACAATAAAGATGAGACACGTGTCCACAGTAAATATAACAAAGTGTATCAGTCACGTGGTCTCCAAATGATTTAGGGTTTCCAAAATATATTCAGTGACTTAGCGGAGCTGTCAGATGCATAATAAGATAAAATCAATGGTAGTCGTTGAGTCTCTATCAAATTTTGCATAGAGTAAAATGTTCTCGCGATAATGAGACTGGCTTTAGTCGCATAGTCTCTGAACTAAAATTAAATTGATGAGATAAAGTTTCATGGGCTATGTCGCAAAATCTCCAAAGGAAATATTAAAGAGCAGTTTTATTTAGTGATTGGGCGACTAAGGGTAGTCGCGGGATCTTGTAAAGTGAAAAGAACATTTAGAGACTTAGCGATAAGAGCTTAAAAGATGAAAAGTAATCGTGGTCGCGGGGTCTCCGAATAAACTCTAAGTTTGGTAATACTACTAGCGACTTGGATTCATTTGGTTGCGTGATCGCCAGAAGTTAATCATGGTTAAGCTAAGGTGAAGAAAATCATATAGTCACTAGATCTCCAGAAGAATTGAGAGTTAAGAGATTTGATCAGCAACAAAGAGATAATGCATAGTTGCTTGGTCGCCAAATATGAAAAGTTATAATAAGCGGCAGTTGCTGATATGACAATATAGAGATTCATCATCCAATAAAAATACATGAGATTAATTATTGTGTGAAAAAGGTAGCTGAGATGTCTGGTGAAGAACCAATCATATCAAGACATGTCATTTTGTTCAAATTTTATAAGGGTTTTTCTGAAAACGCACTCATATGAATTTGATTTCTTGTCACATTCATGAGCTACGGCTAGGAATTCAATTAATACCACAGCATGTAAACTTGAAGGCGAAATTGATTAATTCTTCAATGATGAGCTAAGTACTTTGAAAAGTTACCATAAAGGGATGATCTCAGGTTTATTTTCATTCATCATACGTCCAGAATTTTAGAGCGGAGAATTTGCTAGGTTTTATGTGTCCAAGAAGTAAGAATCGATCAATTTCAGGGTGATTCTCCAGTTTTCAAAGTTCTTGAATTATTTTCAGTACACAGAGAAGAGTAAAGAGTCCTGAGAGAAGATTTGTTTCAATATCGGTGAAAGAGAAGTGAAAACAAAACAAAATGAGTAAAGCAGTTAGTGTGGCTTCTACCAGTGGGAAGAGCGATGAAGTAGATGAAGATGCCAAGGGGAAAAGGAATTTCTCTGATGAACTTTTGAAGCTGTTACCTGGGTCTACACAGAATAAGAGGGCAAATGCCAAAATATTGGCAGATGAATACTATGAAATCAGAGATGCCCATACACCAGGTTCTATAGGTTTTTCTCTCTATAACTATTTTTATAATAATGCTGATAAGGCCATCCCAATATCAAACCCTTGGACTAGTGGTTTGGCTAGGTTAATTGTTCCTGATGTCTTTGTAGATGTACACTTGTTTCTAGGTCTAGCAAACCATTATGACTCCTTGTCTAGGAAAATTAAAAAGAGCGATGGTACTGCACTTTTAATTCTAAATAGGAACTCTTTTATGAAAGCTTTCGGTTTATACAATACCATGTCCACTAGGATTGATATTAAAAGACATGAGGAAAGGTATAGGTTACAGTCTGGGGTTGCTAGGAACCAATTGCAAAAACATATCCTTAAGGAGGCTAGAAACCACATTGCCCCTTTACCAGGAACTGCACCCTATTGTTTCAAAGATCTACATTTTTATATCAAATACATTACATATGCTTTGTGTAGAGTGTTGGGTAAGGATGGAGGAGCTAAGAAGATAAATTTTGGGATTTTGATGATGGTATTAGATTTACAAGATGTGCATTCTAGTACTAGCTATGATTACATACAGTACATCATTGATAGAATGCATGAGGGGTTTGTAGCTGTACAGAAGAAGGATAAAGATCCT
>MU223269.1:1653598-1668618 GCA_018584345.1 Thuja plicata
AGTATATTCCTTTTTCCTACAAATTGGATTTTAAAAATACCAATAATACCGCTGAATATGAAGCTCTTTTGTTGGGGCTACGAGAAGCCAAAACATTGGGAGTAAAAGCACTTGTTGTAAAAGGTGACGCTGAGCTTATTGTCAAACAAGTAAAAGGTCATTTTTCAATAAAGAATGAACGTCTGAGACATTACAAAAATTTGGTATGGGATGAAATAAATTATTTTGAAGCCTTTTCCATAGAAGCTATTCCTAGATTTCTCAATACAAGGGCTGATTCCCTAGCTGTATCAGCATCTCTGCTCCTTCCTCACCCAGATTTCAAAACAGGAACATATAGGGTTGAGATGATATACAGACCGGCTGTCCCAGATAACATTGAACACCTACAAGTTTTTGAAGATGACGCCGGGATAAAGGATTTTATGGCATGTGTAGAAGCTTTCTCCTCTACGTACTTTGAAGGAATGAATGAAGACAGTGGAGGGATAAACCCTGAATCCTTACAAGAAGAAGAAGTTGTCCAACTGAAAAGCAACAAAATTCCCAAGGGTTTGGTGTCCTTAGAGAACTTATTTTCTCGAAAGGATGATAGTTTTGTTCCAAGAAAAAATTCTCAATCAGATGTGCAAAAGGAATATGACAAGGTGAACATTGGCACTGTGGCTGAACCCAAGTGGATTTCTATAGGTAAAACGCTATCTGCCCAAGAAAAGAAAAACCTTCAAATCCTGTTGACAGCCTACACTGATGTTTTCGCTTGGGATTATAGTGATCTTAAAGATTTTTGGAAAGGGAAATTTAGTCACCACATCCCTCTCAAGCCTGAATCAAAGCCTTTTAGACAAAAGCTTTGTAGTTACAATCCCAAAGTTTTAGAAGCGATATTGAAAGAGGTTGACAAGATGTTAAAAGATAGAATCATCTACCCTATCCACCATTCAACCTGGATTGCCAATATTGTCCCTGTCAGAAAAAAGAATGGTGAAATAAGGATCTGTGTAGACTTTAGGAATTTAAATCAGGCCAGTCTCAAGGATAATTATGCACTGCCCAAAATGGAACATGTATTGCACGCAGTTGCAGGGTCAGAAATGATGTCTCTACTTGATGGGTTTTCTGGATATAATCAAGTAAGTTTAGCTGATGATGATAAATAGAAGACTGCTTTTACTACACCGTGGGGAACTTTTGCTTACAATAAAATGCCCTTTGGCTTGATCAATGCGGGAGAAACTTTTCAAAGGGTGATGGATTCCTCTTTTGCTGATCTAAAAAATAGAATCATAGTAATTTACCTTGATGATTTAACGGTGTATTCCAAGAGGAGGAAACATCATGTCCAAGACCTTAAATCAGTTCTGCAGACATGTAGAGATCATGGCATTTCACTCAATCCCAAAAAATCAATTTTTGGTGTGATCGAAGGAAAATTATTGGGACATATTGTATCCAAAGAGGGAATCAGAATTGATCCCGAAAGAGTCAAGGCTATTCAACAGATCAGTCTACCTTCAACAAGGACAGGGGTCAAATCTTTCTTCGGTCAAATTAACTTTCCAAGGGCTTTTGTCCCAGATTTTTTTGAGTTGACAAGGCACATAGTGGGGATGATGAGTGAAAAACACCCTTTTAAGTGGATAGAAGAAGGAAGAAAGGCTTTTCAAGAAATTAAGACAGCTGTGGCCAATGCCCCATCTCTAGTTTACCCAGATTACAAAAAGGATTTCATCATCTATTGTTACGCCTCTGATCACACTCTGTCTGGAATTCTAACTCAGAAAGATGTTTCAGGAAATGAAGCCCCCATCACTTTCATGAGTACACCTTTAAAGAAGCATGAACTAAAGTATACCCTAATTGAAAAGCAAGCCTTCGCTGTGGTGAAATCGGTTAAGCAGTTCAGATTTTACATCCTTCACTCACATTCTGTGGTGTTTGTCCCTGATCCAACGGTGAAAGCATTACTCACCCAACAAGAAATAGCGATGAATAAAAGAGCAGCATGGGTGACAAAGATTCAAGAATATGATTTGATAATCAAACCCACTAAGTTGGTTAGAGGTAGGGGTTTGTGTAAATTTATCGCAGAAAATGTTAGTCATCCTGAAAGTACAGAATCTGAAATATCTCAAGTATTATTGGTTAGTTTAACAGATCCTTGGTTCTGTGACATTGCCTATTTCCTGACATATGGAGAATGTCCACAAAGGATGTCACCTAAAGAAAGATGAACTCTGAGGGTGCAAGCGGTTAAGTATGTAATATGGCAAGGTGTGCTTTATAAAAGGGGTCTCGATGGTACATTTCTAAGATGTGTGGATAAAAGCCAAAAATTAAAATTTCTCAAAACCTTTCATGAAGAGGCCTGTGGAGGTCATTTCTCATCTACAGTAACGGCATTCAAAATCTTTCGAAATTGTTTTTATTGGCCAGGTATGTTCAGAGATGCCTATGCATTCGTCAGGAATTGCGAAAAATGTCAATTATTTTCTGGAAGGCCTCAATTAGTTGCTTTGCCTTTAAGACCAGTTGTGGTGAGTGAACCATTCAAGCAATGTGGTATTGATTTTATAGGCCCTATCAGTCCTCAGTCAAGTGCAGGGCATATTTATATCTTAACAGCGACTGACTACTTCACTAAGTGGGTCGAGGCTATTCCAACCAAAAAGGCTAACTCTTAGGTAGTCTGGGAATTCTTAAAAGATAACATTTTGGTGCGGTTTGGTGTACCCCAAAAGATTGTGGTGGATAATGCCACTTATTTCTCTTCATAGGAGCTTTCTCTTTTCTATTTCGATCACAATATCTCTCTGGCTCACTCGTCCGATTACTTTCCCCAAGGAAATGGACAGGCCGAGTCAAGTAATAAAAACTTGATAATGATCATGAAAAAGCTGGTAGATGATAGTGGCAAAAATTGGCATAAGAAGCTTTTTGAATCCCTTTGGGCTGATAGAATTACACCTAAAAGAGCAATCGATATGGCGCCCTTTGAGTTGGTGTATGGAATTGGGGCACAAGTGTCAGTTCCTCTGGAACTCTCCACAGCGAAGCTACAGACGGCCATTGAAGATCAAACCTTCAAAGACTCCTTGGAGAAGAGAATTATGTACTTGCATAAATTAGAAGAAGAAAGAGAAGCTCTGGTAGATAGGATTACTGAGCATCAAGCTAGAGTGAAGAACATTTTTGATAGGAGAGCTAGGCCCAGAAGTTTTCTGAAAGGAGATGAAGTTATACTGTGGGATAAAAGAAATACTCCTAAAGGTGCCCACAATAAGTTTGAGTCACTGTGGAAAAGCCCCTTTGTTATCACTGAAGAGTTGGGAACAAATGCTTTCAGGTTGGCTTATCCAGATGGAACAATCTTACCATTTTCCTATAATGGGAAAGATCTTAAATTGCTATAAATCTAGTCTCTGTCTTTGCGTCATGATGTATATATTAGGTTAGGTTTGCTTCTGTTTGGTGTGTTTCCCCTTTCTTGTGTGTTTTCTGAGTCCTTTTTGCAGCAATTTGTGAAACCAGAGTAGTTGAGTTCTCTGGCTTTTGGTAAAAGCCAATCCCCAGTCAGAGCCGGTGTTAGTCCAAATCTTGATCTTTGTCCTTAATATTACTTTTTCAGAGTTGCCTTGTTTTTTTTGGTGTATCTCAAGCTACCTAAGTCCTCATGTTTAAAATCCCAGTGAAAGTTCTTCCTTATGTTCCGTCCTTCCTCGCTAAAGAGAGAAAAGTCTTTTGCTAACATATCTTTTGAACAGGTTTGAACAGGTTTGAACAGGCTTGAACACCTTTGAACAACCTTGAACTTGTTCAAGGACGTTCAAGGATGTTCAAGCTAGTTCATTTTTATTATATAGTAAAAGCGGATGATTAGCGTTTTCGCTAAAGGAAGGTGTTTTGTGATGATTATATTACAAAACTGTGGCCGGTCTAGGATGGAAGATTATCGGTTAAATGTTTTGGCCCTCAATATCAAAGTGTTGGCGGGATATTAAGCAACTGGCTTGAACGAAGGTGAACACATACGAACATCATTGAACTTGTTCAAGAGTGTTCAAGAGTGTTCAAAGATCCTTAAAAATGACAGGTGGCATAAAACAAGGACAACCGCCATCTTTTCAGGCATGGGTCCCACTCGGGTAAAACTATTAATGAAGAGGTCTTTTCGGCGGCGGCTAAATCATGTCTGAGCTGTCGAATTAATGAAGAGTTTGTGCGACATAAAAGTTTGCACAAAGTGGCAGTAAATGATCGCGTGTGGGAACGGTCACTTCTCTTTTTGAGACATTATTGTCTTAATTATGGGTAATTAATTACTCATTCTAGATGTTTCCATTAAAAGCCCTCCTTGGCATTCATTTTTGAATTACTGTTATTCTCTCTATGTGCAAAGAATGGAGGTAAGGGTTTCTCAGAGCTCTAGTTGCAGAATTTCCTCAGAGACTAAGGTAAGTCAGGCTGTCATTCTTCCAGTGTTTAAATTTAAAAGCTGGTGAATTTTGCGGGGGTTTATGTAGCAATTTGCAGTCTGTTCTTGCAAAATGAAGTCAGCATTTCATTTCTTTGGGAATGTGTCTAGTCTAGTCTGTGAAAATTCTATCGTAACAAACACGGACTTAGAAGGTTATGATATTGAAGGGATAGCTGATAGGCTTAATGCATGCATGGAAGAAAATGTCCCTTCTATGGAAATTTTGAGTAGCGGGTTATGTATAGCTGCATGTTTCCCTCCTGTCGTGGTTTGCCCAGAGCTTGTTCATGAATGTATTAGACATTATGATCAGTGAACTGAGTCAATTCTTAAAAGGAATGGTGAACTGTTGATGGTCGTAAATAGAGGAATTATTGCCTCAGCTTTTCAAATCCAAGAACGGACTTTCTCAGCTTTTTCTCCTGCCTAATCTCTAGTTGAATTCAAACCTAACGCTGATGCAAACCATACTTCCATGGCTAAGTATTTGTTAATAAATTCCCAAAGGGGAGGTTCTCGGTTGCCCAAGAAATTAAATAGAAATCACATGCACCCGCATATTAGTGATATCATGGTAATGCTGCACAGAGTTAGGGGGTCCCCTAAAGCTTCTTTGTTTGCAGATTGGTTATTCTGTTATGTAGAAATTATTTTAGAGGGAAAGCATAAGTTGGATTGGGCTGAGTTAGTTGCAGAATCCATGAGGGAACAGTTGAATAGTGCCAAGCATACTGGCTGTAACTTTTATATGTCCTCTTATCTCATGTATTGTTTAGCATGTAGTAGGGTATGGAGTGGCATGATTCATGAGCCTTAGATTGATGGCAAGTGTGTGTTTGAATATTTCTCTATGCTTCATAAAGACAGTGTAATTCAAAATTACAGAAGAGTTAATGATACTTTTATGGGAAAACTTTGCTTTGAAATGTCTAGAGATTCGGCCAAGAGGATGAGCTCAAAAGCTCAACACTTTGTGACTAGGTTTGGGAGTTATTACATCCAATTCCCTAAGTTCTCTTATCTAAGGATTGGCGGTTTTGAAGATGCCCCTACCAAATTGCCCCGATATTTATTTGACTGTTTTATCTTTGCTAAAATCTGTAGACAGCTTGCTCTCGTGCTAAAGCGTTTCCTTCCTGGAGACCGAGGTGAAAAAATATTTCCATTGCAGCTAGGGAAGTTTTCTTGTCTAACCTTTGAAGATGCTATAAGTATCGGAAGTGACCTAGGTCATTTTGATTTCAAGTACTATACAGAAAGAACAGGCTTTGATAATAAAATTTTTGCTAGCGGCAGCCTGGGCTTAAGGTCTCACATGTTCCCAATTCCCCATTTAGAGTATTTCAAGGAAGATTGTGTAAACGAATCTCAAGTCATGACCAGAAGCCACAGTAGACTCTGTATCTCTCAAATTCTGTCAATGAGAATACAATTCAGTGTAGAGGGAGTGACAGACGATGGCTCTGATTTGATTGAACCTGATTTCAAAAGACCTCTTAATACTGAAGAAGTAGATGTTGATTGGTCAAAGGAGGAAGATGATGACATTCAAAACAAAACACAGCATGTTCTCAAGTTAACTGAGAAGTGGCTACAAGCGAAGAAAGGGCAGTTCAGTCCTAAAAAGACTGGAAATAAGTCTTCCATTTTGTTTTCTTCCCCCTTTGTTTCTAACACACCTAAAACATCTGATAATGCAGGTTCATCTGGTAAGGAGCAGAAGAAAGAATCTAAAAAGAAGTCTGTTGTGGAACTTTCATCTATGGTTTCTCCTCAGTGTATCACCAGGTCACGCTCCCGATCTCAAAAGAAGGCAAAGATGACTCAAGAATAGATGGAGACAGTAAATCTGGAAGATGATAAATTTGAAGACTTGAATTATCAGATTGGTGATGAAGACCAGATTGGGAAAGATCTTTTTGATCTTGAAGACGTAACCTTGGATCTGATGGATACTCCTGTTAAGGTTGGTCCCCAACCGGAAGCGACCAGTGATACACCCAAATGGCTGACTTCCTCGGTCAATAAAAAATGGAGTCTGATTCCTATCTCCATACCAGTGCAAGATATTGTGAGTAAGTATGCTCAGAAAACCCCCAAGGCCAAGAAGGTAAAAAGCACAACACGCATGTTTGCTGATGCTAAGACTGGAAAATGGATGGCCGAGATTGCTACTTATAGTCCCAAACAAGAGAAACCAGATGTGGCAGTTGAGGACTTTGAAGTTACCAAAATAGAGTTGGGAACAATGGACAGAGCCAGGAAAATCCACTTGTTCAAAGAAACAGCCCAGCAAATGTTGATTACTTTGGTACAGGATAGCAAAGAAAAGAATGAATTGAAATAGACCATTGTTTCACTTTCTCAGTTTATTAACGCATTTTGCAACTTTGATGCTACTCCGTTGTCTCAGTCTTCTCAAGTGTTCGACCCCAATTCTGAAGAAAATAAGAATCTACTGAATCAAGTTCAAAGGGGGAGAACTGTAGTTTCTTCAGAGGATGAGTGGATGGCTCAGGTACTAAAAAATGGTAAAAAGTATATCAAAGATCCCCATTCGGTCCTTCATAACATCGAGACAGCTATAGAGGAATTGCAGGCTCAGCGACAGGTATGGAGCACGGATGAAGAAAAGTGGGTGTCAGCGATGACCAAGTTCATGGAGATTGAAAGGCATGGCTTTGGTAAATTCTATGCAGAAAAGTCACTGAAAGGTGCCGAGGAGTCCTACTTCTTCATACTCAAAAAAAACATCAGCTGGCGTATTGCCCTGATAAGAGGTGCTATTGTAGAGAATAAAGAGTATGAAGCTGAAGCAAAGAAAATCCAAAAGGCTAGCCTTACAGAGTTGAAAGTGATTAATTTCACTTATACCTACCCCTCTGTCTTTGGTGAACAAGAACTGAAAGGTGCCTTAGATTCTTTTGAATCAACTATTAAAACCATCAGAGACAAGATTCAGCCCAAGGCCTCTAATTTGACCCAGATAGCAAGGATTGAATCCATGCTCTATTTGTGCGTTGATCAGTTATCTAATGTTACTGATAGGGTGAAAAAGCTGAGCTGGAATAAAGACGCCTCCATGGCCCGGATAGTGAACTCTAAGATCCCGCACCTGTCGCTTGCCAAAGAGTTAGTTCAAGCTTACAAAGAATGGAAACTGACTCAATCGGTTACCGATGAAGAAGGGAGCCCAGCGACAAGTGAGGATCGTGCCTTGGATAAAGAACCTGATTCTGTTAGAGTAATAGTCTGTCAGGTTATTAATTAAATCATTATGATCTAATTACTAACTCACCTATTCACTCTAGTTGCTTAAGTTAACCTTAGGTTTTTCCTTTTAGGGTTTCGTGATTCCTTTTATAAGGATTCACCTCTTAGTTTTCATTACAGAGTTTTTACATCACATTGTAATTGATAGAAACATATTGTTAATATATTATTTTCTGTTGCATACGATGTCTCTGGCCTTTTGGCCTCCATAGCCACTCTTTTTCTCTTCTATCTTGCTTCTATTCTGTGACAGGTTTGCATGCAGATGATCTTGGGAGATTAGCTTTCAGCCTAATCTTAACATGGTATCAGAGCTTGCTTGCTGCTCGATATTCATGTTTTGTTGAAGCATTCCAGTCTCAGAGGGTTTCAGAGTTTTTTTCAGTATTTTTTATTGTGTTTCAGGGGCAGGCTTTGGTTATGGTCACTTTGGGCTCAAACGGACATTGTCATTGAGTTCAGAGCACCCCAAAACCCAAGAAACAACATAAAATTTATCCATTTTGGATTACTAGACTCTGAGGCAAAAAAAAATTGGTTTCTAGTGCCGTACGAGCACGAAAACTGAGAAAAAAATTTAAAAAAATTTAAAAAAAACCATTTTTTACTATGGTTTTTTGGCGCAGACAATTCTTTTTTGAAACGCACAGCCGCTGCGCCGCCGCCGCTCCTCCACAGCCCGGCCAGCGCCTGGCCCACGCCGCTCTACACCGCTGGCCCCGCCGACCCTCCTCCTCGCGGCCCCCGCCGCCCGTCTCTCCGCTTCCCTCCATAGCCCCGCCACCCGGTGCTCAGCCCTCCGCCACGGCCCTGCCACCCTTCGCGCTACCCCGCCTGCTCCGCGGCCCGCGCCGCCCCTGCGGCCCAGTCCGCGACCCCGCCGCTCTGCAGCCGACACGCGCCACTCCGCCACCCCCGCGCCGCCCGGGGGACTGTTTAGCCCTTGGGGGCCCTTTGCTCACGCGGGCGGTCATATGGATGACCGGGGGCTTCAGCCCAACCCCTGCACGCGCCATGCGCCCAGGGGCCAATTTTTTTTAGCCCCAGGGGCTTACTTCTAGCCTTTTGAGGCCTTTCTGACCCCCCAGGACTGTTTTCGCTCTATCTTGAGCATCCGGGGGTCTTTTTCTGACTTCCATATACCGTCAGAAAGCTCTTTCCAAGCACTTTCTGATGATAGAGGTTAGGGTTTTGGGTTCTACCATTTTGACAGTGTTTTTCTGTTGAAGTCTGATGTCTATTTTTGCCTTCCCAGAGTCATATCTGGCTCATCCGGACTCTGTTTTTGACAAACCAGATATCGTCAGAAAGCTGGTTCAGTGAAATATTTAGTTACAAAGGTATTTTTTTCAGATTCTACTCCAGGTTTTCTCTCCTTCAAGTTTGGCAGTTTATGCACTCTGGTGGATTGCTTGGTTCTACAGGTCCTGGGATCTCTTCTTCTGATTTTATAGCTCACTCTTCTTTCTGAATTCTGAGCTTGTATGCTTCTTCTATTGCATCTTTGTTCTATAAATGCACTCAGATAAAGTGCCTACTTCTGCATTTCTGGGATCTTATTCACCTTGTGTATTTTTGTACTTGCACTCTATTATAAAGTGTCATGGGGGGTTATGATGATTATGTCATTTTAGGCGCATCCACCTTTGTCAAGTGAGTGTACCTTCCATGACATTAGCCCATGCTATGTGTCAGTGACACTACCCTTTATCTTATGTTTGTACTTCTATTGCACTATTGGTGTTCCTGGTTCTTTCTTCTGCAGATATTTCTGGCATTGCATTTTAGTGTTCCTGTCACCTCTCCCAGTTCGGCATTATGGGGGGGTTCACCTGTTGGTTTTATTGCTTCCTGGTTTGATTGATCAACTCTTCAGACATTGTCTTCTCTACCTGGTCATGCACTTCAGTGGGGGTTCCAGCAATCTCTTCTAATAGAGTTTTCAGCTACATGCTTTGGAGATGCTTCTTGCTCATTCTTGTTCCTTTTTCTGGGACATCTTTTCCCTAGATTAAAGGCTTAGTTTCCTTCATCTAGTTTATTTCTTGTTTTGGGTACCTGATCAGGCCTTGTTTTTGGGACCCATCTTTCCTGCTTTCTACAGTAGTTTCCTAGGTTTTGCTTCTCCCTAAGCTTATCTTAAGGGGGGGTGTTAGAGTAATAGTCTATCGGGTTATTAATTAAATCATTATGATCTAATTACTAACTCACCTATTCACTCTAGTTTCTTAAGTTAACCTTAGGTTTTCCCTTTTAGGGTTTCGTGATTCCTTTTATAAGGATTCACCTCTTAGTTTTTATTACAGAGTTTTTACATCACATTGTAATTGATAGAAACATATTGTTAATATATTGTTTTCTATTGCATACGATGTCTCTGGCCTTTTGGCCTCCATAGCCACTCTTTTTCTCTTCTGTCTTGCTTCTATTCTGTGACAGGTTTGCATGCAGGTGATCTTGGGAGATTAGCTTTCAGCCTAATCTTAATATATTATGGCATCTAGTTTCCTATTTTTACTTTATTGTTATGCTAAATTTCAAGGACGCGTGTTCTCTGACTGATGGATTTGTTACTTAACTGTTTCATCAAGAGGCCGTGTTTTTCGGGAGGCCTCTCGGTGCTCTTCTACTATTTATTCTGGCTGCTAAAACTTTGAAAGGGTTGGAAAAACTTTGATAGATAGATAGTTTTTGATAATTAGAATTCAGAAGGTGATTACTGTGAACTGAGTTGATTTTTAGATAATTACCTGTGTAGTAATTCTTGAAGTATATGATGGAAAAATCAATGAATCTGTGCTATTTATGATTTTAAGCAAAGTGCCCTGTGTTGGCATATATTTGATCTATTTTATATCTTAGTCGACTGTTTCATGGTATCTAAATCTTGAGCTTTATCTATTATAAATTATCTACAGTCAAAGTTGTTTATGTTTTTCATGAAATGCTATTATGGAAGTGACTGTGTTTCCTTCCTATTCATTACCTGGTTATTTATACTTCTTTAGTTGTTTCAAAACATATCATCAAAGAATGATATTGTTGCCTTTATAAGCTTTCTGGTTAAAAGCTAACTGATTAAAGTATTTTCTCATTTGATTGAATATCATTTAATGGAGTTGTACCTGTATAAAATTCAGAGGGAAGTGATTATAAAATACACTTACCCAACTGTTAGGAATACTCTATCTTTTAAGGGTGATAGAGGAAACTTAAAAGATTATTTATAAAAAGACAAATCTGTTCGCTAACACTATATAAGAATAGAGCATTTAGCACATAAGAAAAATCCACTCTAAAGATACTGTCAAGCTAGTAATCAATTATAGGTAAAACCTGCCTGAGTCAGTGGATCTCAAAAAACAAGGAGGTGATAATAGGTATCCCCAATGATTATCAAAATACCTCATCAATTAGTGTTTTCTCTTGCTTGAGTCAGAGTATCAAAGGCATTGGGAGTCATAGATTTATTTAAATATTCAAGCATCTATAGAGGCCCTGCAAGAAAAAACCCTAACACATTGAATGAAACCTAATCTATTAATTTGATCACACACAAACTCATAATCAACCTGAGCTCCCCACATGGACTGCTCTATCTGTACATGTGCATATAATGCCATACCCTGTGGCATATCCTGTACCCTTCCATATTATCGTAGAACTCTCATGAAACAAAATATCTAAATCACAAGAGGTGATCGACCAATCATCCATCAAGGGGAGAACATGTCCATAACATCTAGTGACTGCGATGTGCTCCCAGGTCCATAACTGTATTAATATAGCTTCATCTGATAAATCTACACTCTCTTGATACACAACCTTGTGTAAATCATGATATAACTGTGCAAGCACACAAGAACCCCAATCAAATATCCGAGGATGTGTGAGTAAGTCCTCTAGGATCTGGCCCCATCTGACTGCAAATCCATGACCTCGTCTATTAGGCAGGAGTAAATCGCCGATCACTGCACCTAACACTGAAGGCAAAGTAGGGAACAACAAAAACTGCACCCATGTAATGGTATCATCTCCAATCGTAGGATCTACAAAGACCCATCTGCAAGTAATACCATCATATACCTGATCATAGTAAACCCTATCTCCTCTGTAGGGATGCATAATAATCTATATACATCCTCGAGAGTAATCGTCATCTCGCCGAGGGGTAAGTGAAAGACATTATGGTTAGAGTGCCAATGCTCTACCATAGCTATGAGTAATCCCCAATTCAGATGGAACCAAGGTATATGAACCGCACTACTCAATCACAGGTGTCTCAGGTCCAGTCATATCACCCACCAAATCAACTGCACTGTTCAATCACATGTGTCTCGGGTCCAGTCATATCACCTGCCAAATCAAGCACCCACGATGGAAGGCTTTGTACCAACATCTTATGAAACCGTGCCTATTTTTCAAATCAAGTGAATCATATCAGTATCTTCATATCAGTGGATCATTTCAAGTCAATCAAATCAATCATTTTCTCTTTTTGAGCGCATCAACCTATTGTTCTTAACTCTCAATCTTGAGAAGGGATCAATATATAAGTTATCCTATCAATCAATTTTCTATCCAATCAGATTGGCATATCAAACATCCATTTTTGTGATCATTCTAATATCGTAAGCACTTGGTATCATTACTAAACACACCTATTTATCTTTAAAATCAATTCGGTGATCGAGACGTTTAATCAAAAGCAGTTTGTTCTTTTTGAAATCAGGATTTTATCAAATTTTCTTATAGGCGTCATTCACAAAGTGTACGCATCATTTCATGTTTAAGAATCATTTTATCTATCATAGGTGTGACTTGACTAATTAGACGTGGTATTTTTCCTTATACGCGTCATTTGCCCTTCGCAGGCAGCACTTCAATCATCCTAAGTGGTATTTACTAACTTGTTTTTCCCTAGGGTTTCTTACGCGGCATTTGATCTATCATAAACTGGCTTTAACCTAACCTATACGTGGAATTTTAATACACATAGGCATCATTTAACAATGTGGATGTGGAATTTGGAACTGTTAGGCGACATTTAAACTATCTTACATGACATTTGCCCTAAAATTGCCCTAAAATACCCTACTAAGCATGATTTAAAGCATTAAATGCAGTCATACAAAAGCAATAAATGCACAAAGAGGTTCAAAACCACTTACCAGAGGTCCATAGTCCACTGGTCTCTGATATTTGTGCCCTCACATGAACGGATTGTCTTGAATGGGGACCACCATCGTCAAAAATCACAAGAAAATCAGAGCAAAATATCAATAGTAAAAAGTGAAAATAAATAGTAAAAATGGATTTTTCAACCTATTTATACTATTTGACCTAATTTTGAAGAGATTTTTGACCTAGTTTGACCTAATCTATATTTTATTCGCACTGGGGCATGTTTTGTTTCCAGTATCAAAATCATTGTTTTCATAAATGAAAACATATTGGATCTATTCTTTATCAATATCATCATCTTTTGCTTCCGGACATCAATCTATTTTCATTTTTAAGGGGGCATCATCATAGTATCAAATAAAGATCTGCATCAAACATCAATCCAAATATGGGGTATGGAAATTTCAAACATTATCAGTGGGGCATTTTGCATCTTATCAAATCAGTTTCAAATTAGGATATCATATTGATCTTCGCATCAGGGTTTCAAATCAAGTTTCGCATATTCAAATCAGGATATCAATCAATCAGGCATCGAATCAGTGACCAGGACAATCAATTTTCTTTGAACTAATGCACTTCACACATCAATTTAAAGAGGTGCATTTGTAGACACCTAAGACTGGGAAGGTGTTCTCTAATCAAGAAAATATGCAAATCTAAGCAAATTGTACCAAATCTCATCAAAATGGATCAAATCAATTCAAATGGACATTTATTAAATCAAATTGGGATAAAATCAATCAAATCAAAGGATTAAATATTAAATGACATCAAATTATTAAATATAATCCTAAAGGGATTAATCAAACTATATAATTGATTTTAATCAATTAATTGTATAGTTTAAATCAAAAATCAAATCCAACCTATTCCCCTACATGGCTAAATTAATTAGTTGATTGAATTAATAAATCATAATATTGTTCAACATGAATTTGAGGAACCAATGAGAATTGAGAAAGCAAAGCACGTGGATCACTCCAAATTTGCAATCTCAATCACTCATTTTGAACTTTCAATCCTAATCACTCAAATTTGTCTCTTTGTCCTAACCTTTGAGACAAGAATTTAAATTTTCCCCCCATTTGAAACCATTTGAAAGCCTCTCACTCAAACAAGGCTTAATCATGATCAATTGACTCTACCCCCTACACTTGGGAGAATCTTATAAATACAAGCCATTTTGTAAGCATAAGGGATCCTAGAAATTTGAATACAAAGCATCCATATTATAGCCATTTTCATAGCAATTGAGAGCATATTAAAGCATAATTGAGCATTTTAATTGCATTTGTGAGAGCTTTTGAGTTCATTATTGTTGAAATTGAGAGAATTCGAGAGCTAGATTTGGCACATCTTTATTATTTTCTCATTCTAGGACTATCATTAGTAGATATTAAGGCTGAGAGCTCTATTAACATGCTTAGATAGAGATTCATGGGATGTGGTGGTACCCTAAATTTTGAAAATTTAGAAGTACCAATCCATTATCAAGAAGCAAGTTTCTCCATACTAAAAAAAATTAAAGGAAGGAAGCTTTATGACACAAATAAATAGAACTAACTAATCGAAGCCTTCAGAAAATGCTGGAATTTTAACCTGGTACAAAGATGATGCCGTCAGAGGCTGAAGATGGTTGAATTTTAAAAAGTCTAAAACCAACCCAGTTCGGGATGTCAAATTTCCTATCTCCAGCAAAAATCTTAGCTTTTCACAATGTGTTTTGGATTTTTGACCAAAGCCAAATCCGAAAGTTAGGTAGTTATTTTTTAGTTAGTTTATTGTTTTTTCAAAATATTTTATAATAAGGGTTGTGTCTTTTCACCTTAAGGAGGTGTGAAAACCAATCAAAGACATATATATACATAATGTAAAATGTAAAGATAACACAATACAATATAATACAATTTCCCATATTTGGATAGTTTTTAATCAACATGTATAACATGGACCTGCATGTACTATTTTTTTAAAATCAATAAAGATAAGTCCTTTTTCTTTCACATGTGTAATAGTTTCATTATTATTTTACAATTAGTCCCTCGGATAAACCAATAGAACTTCTTCAAAGTGATAGTTTGAT
>MU223269.1:1672106-1701987 GCA_018584345.1 Thuja plicata
TAAGTTTTCTTGTAAAACTGTCTTTGAGGTTGAACATAAGATTGGAATGATCTTGACTCTATTGCCCGTGATAGAATAAGGCACTGGTCTAATCATTATTTGGATTATAGTTATTCAATTCATTGTTTTAGTTTTGTGATTTCTTATCTATCTTTTTATTTCAATTTACATACATATTTACTAAAAACTCTTTCAATTACTCAAAGTATTTCAGTTCACAGTTTATGATATATTGCTTGCAATTTGATTTATTCAAGCCTACTTGCCATCTTGAGAGATCGGTTGAATTCTATACACAAGTTATCTGCTATAAAATGTCTTAAACCAGTAGATAGTGGTTAAGGTAAAGGTTCACCCGCCTTGGTCTTGCAGAGCTAGAAGTGCAGGGGAAGAGGATCATAATCGATCATTCCCGTTAGTTGGCCAAAAATAATTGGTTTTCCAAACATTGGATTGGCAAGTCCATAGGAAATCCAATTCAGCATTTTTGGGCACCAACAAGATACTTATTGATTTATTTCCAATTCTTAGTTTAAATTGTCATTATTATTCCATAGAATTGCTAGTAAATAAACTAATCTCATGAAGGTGTATTTCATTCACACACAAGTACCTTCTACTTACCACCAGTGCATTAAGTTTCCCCATCATGGAAATGAGATCATCATAGAAGGAGACCCTAATCCATTCCAATATTATAATAACTTAAGAGGTGAAACTGACAAGCAAGTACCTGTGAATCAAGAAGCATGCCCACCATCTAGTTCTATGTCAATCCCCCAAAACACACTAGGATCAAGGATAAAAATATCAATCACAAACAAAGGGTGTGGTGATTATCACTATGAATAAGCCATCACTATTAACAACCTCCCTCCATCTCCTAAGTCATGTGGTCGACCAAGACCTATCCAAGAAGCAGAACCAATAATTTTCAAGTTTTGCCCTCCACAACATTAATGAGATGGGGGGAAAAAGTGAGGAAGAATTAGAGGGAGACATAAACACATGGTTGTATAGAGACCCTCAAGATACACTGCCAATGGAGTTGTCACTTGCTCAATATTGACATGGGTTTTCAATGTTGTAATGATTTGGGTATACTAGTACTATAGGTCTAGGATTAGAACAACAAGGAGTTGTAGAACTTATTTTACCATGTACATAGAGAAATATAAAAGGATAGGATATGGTCAATCTTGGTTAATTTTTGTCATATATGAAGTCCACAGACAACAATAGGATGTTGTTAAACAAAGAAGTTAACAATAACATGGACATACCCAAATTAACATCATACTCTAATAATTATTACCATAAGAAACAAAAACCAAAAACATACAAGTGTCCCTTGAGAAGGAATCCTTGGAATATGTTGAATAAGAGATACCTTATGGGTATGACATCAAGATCAATTCTTGTGAGTATGAGTACGATATCCCTCATACCACAAGTACCTTTCCCATAGCTAAAATGTTTGACTGACTTAACCTATTAGACAAACCCTACATAGATAAACATGTTGATGTCCATTCTATGAGATGTCCATCTACCTCACATTCTTAGTTTGTAAAAAACAACACTGGCGTTCCCTTATCTCATGTCTAGTCTTAACCCAATACTGAATTATGCTTAGTAAAACCTAAAGTAATCAATTGGGGCCAAAAAGGACAAACTTTAGACATATTTGAGAATGATTAATACATTGTTGGATTCTTAGGAATTTGAGAGGGCATACTATTAGGAGATCACAAAGTTGGTTTCTTATGACATGTAATTGATTGAATGTTTGAAGATGTTAAGTTGATCACCAAAATGCAAAAGGATAATGCAAGACATTAAATTAGTTAATGGATTGTATTTTCATTGATGTAAACTTGATATAATCTAATCGGTTATAATAAAAGTGTCAAAGACTTTAGAGAATCAAAGAGATAAAGATTATGCTTTCAGTAATGCATAAAAGAGAAGCATTCACAATATGACTTCAAACACCGACGGTCAGTGGACATCGACGGACAAAGATCACCAAAAGTCAAGTCATAGTGATGCCCGAGCAAGAACACTGACGAGCATAATCACAAGCATAATCGACAGCCAGAAATATAGTGTAAACTGACGGAGAAGCCCGAGGAGAACTAGAGTGTTGACCAAAGCTATGAAAGAGTTAAACATCGAAATTAACTTGAGTTCAGAAATGACAAAATATCTAGTTGGCAGAGCTAAATATAGACTTAACTGGTAGTTATCTTTGTTTTCATTGACAAGATAAAGCCAAAGATAAGTAATGGATTAAAGTTGTTTTGTCTAGTTGGAAAGAAGATCTTAGTGAGATAACATAGAAGTTTTTCTTTAAATCTAATTTTCCAAAATTGTGGATCACACCAAGATCAAGAAAATCAAGAACCTAACAACGGTGATATCATGTCTATAAAGAGACAACTCAATTCATTATGAATTGGTGTGGTGGGTGAATGAATGAAAAGAGGATGCTGATGAGAAACTGATGAAGAGCACCTTCATACAGTCTTGATCAATCAAGCTAAGTTCTCTACGGACACCGAGCAACAAAGCACAGCCTCACTGAGCAGAATCAAAGTGGAGCAAAGCTATAAACCAAGATATATTGATCAGAATAGTTTTATGAGATTGAAATAGATCTAAAAATCTGCAAGTATAAGTTGTGTATGTGAACAGATCATATTGTTTCAGTTTAACCATTGATTCAGAAAGTCTCTTAATCGAACGGGATTTAAAGATCCTTTCTATATTGAGATACATCCCAAGGAGTATCAAAAAGTTTGATCATGAAGATAGTATGAGATGCCAGATACCTATTGATAGGCCAAGTGAGTGTTTGATCAAGGAAGGTAGCATAGAGATGCCCGATATCAAATGACATACTAAACTTTTAAATCCTCTAACAAAGTCACACCTAACAGTGTGTTTGTAACCTTTAATAGGGTTGGCTCTTCACTGAGCTCACTTCAGAAGAGTGAAAATTTTGGGTTACCTGTCCCAAGTGATTTTTTCCTTAACATGGTTTCCACATTAAAAATCCATGTGTCAATGTGTTTATGAGTCATTATTTTAGTGTTTTTCATTACACTTAACTTATCTGGATTGATTGGTATACTCTAGATAATTTACTGTCTTTCGGTAAATTAACAAATTGTTATTTGGTAAACATAAAGTAGAAGGTTTTACAAAGCATTTCGAGCAGTAGTAATTTGATAAAAGTATTTGGAGGTGTTCCTCTTATAGGACTGAAGATAACTAGAGGCTTAATATTGTGGTACTAAGTTTTTGGGTTGATTATTGGAATTTTTTTGAGACCACCGATTCACCCCCTCTCATTTATTATTAACAATTGGTATCAGATCTTGTGTGCTTAGAAAGGGAGTTTAACAGCTCAATCAAAAGATCACAAGATGAACAGATGAGATGTGCCTAAGTTGAATAAAGACAACTTTGCATCATGGCAAAGCAGAATAAGACTCCACTTATCAGGTATTGAAAATGATATTGTTCAATACTTAGATATTGAATATGTGTTTCCTATAGGACCTCACACTCTTGAGCAATTAAGAGTAAATCATGAGCATAACTACATGATGATAGAACTTGCATCATCACTCTCTGATGCTGAGTTTGAAGATATCAAAACCTGCACCTCTGCAAAGCAAATGTGGGATAATTTGAAACTTGTACATGGAGGAAATGCCAATGTACTAAGAGCAAAGGTAGATAGCCTAAGAGGGAGGTTTGATGACCTAAGGATGAAAGAAGGAGAAAAAATTACTTAGTATGGATGTAGAATCAAAGAGGTAGTAAATGTTATCTGAGGAGTTGGAGGTGTAATTTAAGAGGAGATAGTGGTAAGAAAAATCTTAAGAACCTTATTGCATGTTTATGGTACTAGAGTTTCTACTATTCAAGAAATGAGAGCAGTTGCAAACAATACAGTTACTCTAGATAGTCTGATCGGTAGACTAATTTCATTTGAGATGAACAACTTTGATAATAGTGTCTTACCATCTATAGAATTTGCATTCAAATCTTCTTTAAAGATAAGTAACTCAAGTCATAGACATGCTGCTAGAAATGATAGTGATAGTGATAATGAGGATCAAGGACTTGATGAAATTGAAGCACTAACGACAAGAAGATTGCAGAGAGGCAAAGGCAGATACAAAGGTAAATTACCACTTGTATGTTTCAATTGTAAAGAGGTTAGAAACTTTGCTGGAAGATGTCCAAACTAAAGAAAAGATGACAGAGGAAATGATAGATCATATGAGAAGAAGTTTGACAAAGGTGATAATAGAGATTACCGAAGCAACCAACAATCTGAAAAGAGAGATACCCGAGACTACAAAGACAAAGGAAAGAAAGCTTTTTTCCTAGCTGAGAACAGATCTGATGACACCGACACTAAATCAGAAGAAGACATTGAGATGGTATTTTTATCCATGAAGGATGATTCAAATGAAGATGAAGAAAGGTATGTAGAAACTGCACTCATATCTAAAGTTAGTAAAAATGATATTTGGATCACAGATAGTGGTTGCACTCACCATATGACCGGTGATAAACAAAATTTTGAGACTTTTGAATACTATAATGGTGGTTCAGTAAGAATGGGAAATGATACACCTTGTCCAATTGAAGGTAAAGGAACCATAATGTTGAATAACCTCATAAAATGTGAAAATGCCTACTAGGTAAAAGGACTTAATTATAATTTGTTAAGTATTTCACAGTTGAACAATTCAGGCCACAGAGTAGAATTTGAAAATAAGAAGGAAAAAATCTACAATGAATAAGGAAGGTTGATTGGTACCGGTGATCAGACAAATGGTAACCTTTTCTATCTTGATGACACTAACACCACTTGTGTAATGGCTAGAAATGAAGGCATATGGTTGTGGCACAAAAAACTATGTCATGTGAACTTTGACAACATGATAAAGATAAGAAGCAAGAGGAATGTTAGAGGCTTACCGAGCATGACTAAGCCCGAGCATATCATGTGCAAGAATTGTCAAAAAGGCAAGATGACAAAGTCTAGTTTCAAGAGTAAAACCCATACATCTACTGCAATTCTAGAATTAGTCCATACATATCTATGTGGACCCATGAGGACAAAGAGATACTATGGAGACATGTATTTTATTCTCTTTTTTGATGATTATTCTAGAATGATGACATTCATGTTCTTAAAGATAAATCATAAGCATTTAAGATGTTTAAATGGTATAAAGCAATGGTAGAAAAATAAAGTGAAAAGAAATTGAAATGCTTAAGGTTAGATAGAGGAGGGGAATTTACTTTAGAAGAATTCACTGACTATTGCAATGAGAATGGAATTAAAAGATAGGTTTCTGCACCAAGGACACCACAGCAAAATGGAATTGCTGAAAGGGGAAATAGATCAATTATTGACTGTGCAAGAACATTGATGATTGAGAAAAGCATCACTCAAACCTTCTGAAGGGAAGCTATCAATATTTCTATCTACACATTAAATAGGGTACAATTGAAGTACACAAAGAAGACACCATATGAGCTAGGGTATGGTTATACACCCAATGTAAGTTACTTTAGAATCTTTGGTAGTCAATGTTATATATTGAAGGATGATAGAAATGGAAAACTTGACTCCAAAAGTGATGAAGGTATCTTTTTAGGGTATTCAACCAGAATTAAAGCCTATAAATGTCTAAACAAGTCATCTAACAACATCATTGAAAGTGCAAAAAGGAACCAGAGGACTACAACAAGTTTGTTTATATAGAACCCGACACTCTACCTGAGCAACAGTGTGTCACTCCCAAGTATCAGAACATTGCACCCGAGCATCAAGCTGCAATTACTGACAATCAAGATAATCCTCAAGATGATGTTCTAAAAAATGGAGATGAGAACAAAGATCAAGAAGATGATCAAAATGATGAACACAGAGCTGAATCAAAACTTTCCAAGTATGTCAGAACACATCATCCACATAATCAAATCATAGGAGAAAAAATGTTGGAATAAGAACAAGAAGTAAGTCACTTAACACCAGATGTTTACTTTGTGATTTTGATCCTAAATCTATTAACAATGCACTTGAGAATGAAGAATGGGTCAGTTCTATGAATGAAGAAATAGAACAGATTGAGAAGAACAATACATGGACACTAGTACCGAGACCAAATGACAAGAATCTCATTGATACCAAATGGATGTTTAGAAACAAGTTGAATGAGAATGGAGATGCCACTAGAAATAAAGCAAGGTTAGTATGCAAGGGATATGCACAAGAAGAAGGTATTGATTATGGAGAAACCTTTGCACCTGTTGCAAGACTAGAAGGAGTTATAATCTTACTTGCTTATGTTGCATTTAAAGGATTCAAGGTATACCAGATGGATGCCAAATCTGCATTCCTAAATGGAATACTTGAAGAAGAGGTATACATTGAACAACCATAAGGGTTTATTGATCCAGACAAAGGAAACATGGTATGCAGACTACATAAAGCCTTGTATGGATTGAAACATGCACTGAGAGCCTGGTATGAAAGACTTCACTCATATCTCATTAGCATAAAATTTGTAAGGACAAGTGAAAATAGCAATCTGTACTTAAAAGAAGATACCGATGGTAATATTCTGATTGCTAAAAAAAATTTTGATGATATCATTTTTGGGGGAAATGAATTGTTATGCAGCTCCTTTTCTAATGAAATGAGCAAGGAATTTTAAATGTCTATGTTTGGGGAGATCAAATTTTTTCTTGGTCTACAGATTCTTCAACAATATGCAGACATATACATCACTCAGTCTAAATACATCAAGGAAGTGCTGAAGATATTCAAGATGGAAGATTCTAAACCATTTGGAACACCTATGGCTACAGGATGTAAGCTGACAAAAGAAGACAAATCCAATGAGGTAAATTAGACCTTATATATATCAATGATTGGCAAATTGATGTATGTTGTTCACACCAGACTAGTTATAGCACATGTAGTTGGAATAGTTGCAAGATTCTCTGCTAATCCAAAAGAATCACATATGATTGTTGTCAAGAGAATTCTAAGATATGTGAAGAACATCGAGGACTATGGCTTATGGTACAAAAGAGAAGGAAAATTTGAGCTACAAGTCTATACAGATGTTGATTGGGCTAGAAACATTGATGACCAAAAGAGCACAACTGGAGGAGCATTATTCATGGGAGACAAACTTGTCACATGGATAAGAAAGAAGCAAGGATGCATCTCTCAGTCAATTGCAGAAGCAAAGTATGTGGATGATGCTGCAAATTGCTCCAATATTGCATGGATGAAACAATTGGTTGAAGGTATGAATAGGAAGATCCTTGAACTAGTAATTATCTATTGTGATAATACCAGTGCAATTAACATTTCTAAGAATCCAGTCATGCATACTAAGACTAAGCATATTGCTATCAAGTATCATTATCTAAGAGAACAAGTGCAATCAAAGGAAGTGACACTAGAATATGTTCAATCAAAGGAATAGTTAGCTGATATATTCACCAAGCCATTAGCGAAGGATACATTTCAGTATCTAAGACAGAGACTAGGGGTCCAACCCTTGTCTATCGGTCAGTAAGATGACTAGGAGGTTCCATCAACCTATACCAAATCCAAAGATCAGTCATGTTGATGCAAACACTGAGATGGACAACAACAAATATATCTATACATAGCAAGGTACAAATCTACACCAAAAAGTAGAACATTGTATTGCTGATGGATAGGGAAATTCAAGGAATATATTACGTAAAAGGGATGGAACATGATATAGATGATAAAAACAAGGAGAAGTGTTTCTTTTTGGCATTATTTTCAAAGGGAGATATGATCTCATTATCATACAAAGGGAGAGATGATTCTGTTATCAAAAAAAAGGAGAGATGATCGTAAAGGGAGAGATTATATCATTATCCATAAGGTGAAGTTCCTAGAAATCAGAAAGAGAGAGTTAATCAATATTCTAAGGGAGAGAAATTGATTACATATGAAATATCCACCTAAGGGAGAGAAGTGACAAAGGGAGAGAGTTCAGACAAAGAGAAAGATTGCTGTCAAAGGAAAAAGAGATTATAAGAAAAGAGGAATAGTCAAGGCAGAGCACATATCAGAATAGAGATATCAGATGATACATCTATCCAGAGAAGGGATTGAAGATTGAAGACAATCACTCTGCATGAAAAAAATCCAAGTTATTTTTGAACTTACCGAGAGCCAGACATTTGTAATAGTTATATTAGGAAAGCTTGATGAAACTGTGTATTTCATATTGTATTAGTGATAGTATATTATGTTTCCATCAATGCCAAAGGGAGAGATTGATGACATGTAACTGATTGAATGTTTGAAGATGTTAATTTGATCACCAAAATACAGAAGGATAATGCAAGACATTAAATCAGTTAATGGATTGTATTTTCATTGATGTCAACTTGATATAATCTAATCGGTTATAATCAAAGTGTCAAAGACTTCTGAGAATCAAAGAGATAAATATTATGATTTCAATAATGCATAAAAGACAAGCATTCACAATATGACTTCAAACACTGGTGGTCAGTGGACACCGACAGATGGAGATCACTGAAATTCAAGTCATAGTGATGCTCGAGCAAGAACACTGACGAGCAGAATCACAAGAATAACTGATGGCTGAAAACATAGTGTAAACCGATGGAGAAGCCCGAGGAGAACTGGAGTTTTGACCGAAGCTATCAAAGAGTTAAACATAGAAATTAACTTGAGTTTAGAAATGAAAAAATATCTAGCTATCAGAGCTAAATATAGAATTAACTGGTAGTTATCTTTGTTTTCATCGACAAGATAAAGCCAGAGATAAGTAATGGATTTAAAGTTGTTTTGTCCAGTTGGAAAGAAGATCTCAGTGAGATAAAATAGGAGTTTTTCTTTAAATCTAATTGGCCAGAATTGTGGATCACACCAAGATCAAGAAAATCAAGAACCTAACAACGGTGATATCATGTCTATAAAGAGACAACTCAATTCATTACGAATTGGTGTGGTGGGTGAATGAATGAAAAGAGGATGCTAAAGAGAAACTTCATACAGTCCCGATCAATCAAGCTAAGGAAAGAGATAAAGTTTTATGTGGACACTGAGAAACAGAGCACAACATCACCGAGCAAAATCAAAGTGGAGCAAAGGTATAAATTGAGATATATTGACCAGAATAGTTTTATGAGATTACAATAGATCTAAAAATCTGCAAGTATAAGTTGTATATGTGAACAAATCATATTGTTTCAGTTTAACCATTAATTCAGAAAGTCTCTTAACCGAGTGAGATTTAAAGATCCTTTCTATATTGAGATACATCCCAAGGAGTATCAAAAATTTTGATCACGAAGATAGCATGAGATGCCAAATACCTATTGATAGGCCAAGTGAGTGTTTGATCAAGGAAGGTAGCATAGAGATGCCCGATATCAAGTGATAGACTAAACTTTTAAATCCTTTAACAAGGTCACACCTAAAAGTGTGTTTGTAACCTTTAACAGGGTTGGCTCTTCACCGAGCTCACTTTAGAAGAGTGAAATTTTTGGGTTACCAGTCCCAAGTAGTTTTTCCCTTAACAAGGTTTCCACATTAAAAATCCATGTGTCAATGTGTTTATGAGTCATTAGTTTAGTGTTTTGCATTACACTTAACTTAACTACATTGATCAATATACTCTAGATAATTTACTGCCTTCGGTAAATTAATAGACTGCTATTCGGTAAACATAAAGTAGAAGGTTTTACAAAGCATTCTGAGAAGTATTAATTTGATAAAAGTATTTGGAGGCATTCACCTTATAGGAGTGAAGATAACTAGAGGATTAATATTGTGGTACTAAGTTTTTGGGTTGATTATTGGAATATTTTTGAGGCCACTGATTCACCCTCCCTCTCTATTATTACTAACAGATTCTCCATAGATCTAGACAAAGCAGTATATTTTGGGGCGGCGATTCCTCTTTCTAGCCAACAATTAAAAAATAAAAATGATAATGAAAGGTCATATAGTGAAAATTGAAAGGCATTTTTTGACCATGAAAAAGTAAAAAAAAATGACATATCTTCTAGTGAAAACCTCGTTGAGGTGCCAAAAGATGGAAAACTGGAACCTCTTCCCATTGATGAAGAAAAGTTAGCACTATTAGCAGAAGAAACACAAGAAGAGAACTTAGGGGATGAGTAAACCCTTAAGAATATATATCTGGAAAAATGTCTCTCCCCAAAAGAAAGGGAAGAATTTATAAGTTTCTACAAAGAAAGGAAAATAAACTTTGCTTGTTCATATGTAGACATGCCAGGCCTAAATCCAGAATTAGTGCTTCATCATTTGCCGTTGTTACCAAATGTGAAGACGGTTAAACAGAAACTCAAGAAAATGCATCCTCACATTGCCTTGTTAGTAAAAGAAAAATTAAAGAAACTCTTAGATGCATGCTTCATCAGATCCATCAATTATGTTTAATGGATTTATAACTTGGCATCGGTAACAAAACCTTTAGGAGATATCTAGATATGCAAATACTTTAGGGATTTAAACAAGGCATGTCCAAAAGATGAATTCTCATTGTTGAACATTTACATAATAGTAGACTTAATGATAGGACATCAAATGTTATCCTTAATGGACAAGTTTTCAGGTTATAATCAGATCCTAATAGCTTCAGAGGATAAACATAAAACAACATTCACTTGTGCATGGGGTAGCTATTACTGGAACGTGATGCACTTTGTCTTAAAAAATGCTAGAGCCACATATCAAAGAGAAATGAAAACTATACTCCATGATATGATTCATGAAACAATATAAGATTATGTAGATGATCTTCTATAAAAATCACGGTTAAGGGAAACACATCTGCAAGTATTGGGTTCCATATTTCATAGACTACAAGAATACAAGGGCCAGATGAATCCTAAGAAATGCACATTTTGAGTAACTTCAAGAAGACTTCCAGGATTAACTATATCACACAGAGACATAGAGGTGGATATGGCTAAGGTAAAAGAAATACTAGACATGCCTCTTCCTAAGAACTTAAAACAACTTAGAGGTCTGCAAGGAAGGTTGCAATCAATCCAAAGATTCATAACATAATTAGTAGAAAAGTGTCATCCATTCCAACATCTGCTACATAAAGGAGTCAACTTCATATGGATAGATCAATGTCAACAAGCATTTTAGGTCTTTAAAGACTACTTATTAAGTGTACCGGTTATGGTACCACCCACACCAAGAAAGTCTCTTCTAGTATATATATCAGCAACATAATAAGCATTGGATGCCCTATTAGCACAACATGATGATCAAGGAAAAGAAAGGGCTATTTAGTATATCAATAGAATGTTAGTAGGATATGAGTTGAATTATTCATAGATAGATAAATCATCCATGTAAGTTGTCTTTGCTTCTCAAAAGCTAAGGCATTGTATGTTAAGCCACAATACAAAGCTCATAGCTCATATTGATCCACTAAAATATTTACTAAGCAAAGTAGCACTTAATGGGAAACTTTCCAAATGGTTTATGATTCTTAGTGAGTTTGATATAGAGTATATGGAATAAAAATCAATAAAAGGACAGGAAATTGCAAATCAACTACCAGCAAAACCATTACAAGATCATCAACCAATCATCTTTGAGTTTCTAGAGGAATCCATTTTTTCCATAGAAACATTTGCAATAAAAGTACGGAAGCTATACTTTGCTGGATCCTTTACTAATTATTATATAAGGACAAGAATTATCTTTATCACTCCACAAGGTGACACAATTCCCAAATCCTACATGCTAAATTTCCTGTGCACCAATAATATAGTAGAGTATGAAGCCTTGATAACGGGATTGAAGCTAGCCATCCAGTGGCAAATACAAAATATCAAAGTCTACGATGATTCTCAATTAGTCATTAGCCAAGTGAATAACGACTACATGAATAGAGATGAAAAATGTATCCCCTATAGAGAGATGATGGATCAACTACAACCTTCTTTTTAGTATATTATCTTTGAGAAAATTCCAAGGGTTCAAAATAAAGCTGCATATGTGATGGCTACTATAGAATCTCTCATTGACATGCTAGGAAATGAAACAAGCTTCAAGTTCTTTGTTGAATAACTCATGATCCCAGCACATGATGTACCTATGTCTGAGTTAGTGTGTGTCCTCTTTGGTCCTAAGTCACCCTAGTATAATGATGTCTACACTTACCTCAAGGATAACTACCTTCCCCCAAACTTGTCTTGTAACCAAAAGAAAACCCTCATTAGATAAGCCTCTAGGTATACCATCATCGTTGATACTCTATATAGAAAAAGGTCTCAATGGAATTCTCTTAAGATGTATTAATTCAATAGAATCCCAAACAACCTTGCATGAGGTACATGGTGTATGCAGGGCCCATTCAAGTGGTAATACTCTAGCAAAGAAGCTCCTAATTATAGGGTATTATTGGCTAACAAAGGAAAAGGATGTTTACAAGTATGTGCAAAGATGCAGAAAATGCTAGGTGCATGGAGACCTAATCATGCACCGATTTAGTAGCTATAATCTCTCACTTCACCATGGTAATTCTTGTAATGGGGACTTGACTTCATGGGTAAAATTCATCCCACCTCTTCCAATTGTCATAAATATATCATTACAACCACAAAATATTTCACTAAATAGGTAGAAGCCATTCCTTTGACCTACACCACTGGCAGACATATCTCAATATTCTTCTTGAACTATCTTATCTTTCGGTATGAAATCCCTCAATACATACTCAAATATAATGGTACACTTTTAAGAATAAAGATGTTGAGGACACGTGTCAAAATTCTAGCATTAAAAAACACTTCTCATCCATTTATTACCCCTAGGGAAATGACCAAGCTAAGGCAACAAATAAGACCATTCCCAAGATACTGAAAAAGGTTGTTAATGATACTGGTCGAGACTGGCATCTACAACTCATTCATTCCTTATGGGCACATTAAAAATGTGTCTACACTCCAATTGGGGTAACTCCTTATTCCCTTGTGTATGGATCAATGGCAATTTTACCCATCAAGCTTGAGTTACCATCTCTTAGAGTGTCTCTACAAAAATTCATCACAGATGAAGAATATAGGGTAGTCAAACTAAGTGAGCTAGGACTATTAGATTAAAATAATTAGAAGGAACTCAATCATCTATAAGGATATTAGAATCGCCTCAGAATGAGCTGCAACAAAAGGGTTAGAACAAGAGTATTCGACCTAGGAGAATTAGTTTTAAAAGAAAACCAAAGGAATCTAGAAAAATGAGAAAGGTCAGGCAAATTTTAACCAAATTGGTTAAGGCCTTTTGCTATCATAAAATATTTTGGAAATGGGGCATATCAGTTGGAAACACATGAAGGAGATCAACTCCCAGATGCCATAAACAATATGCACTTTAATAATTTATATACCTAACACCCCAAGGTCAAGATTGTACATAGTAAAAAATGCAAAAATGCAAAAAAAAGTCAAATAATAAAAATACAAAAATGAGAAATATAAAAAGTTACCTTAGTGAAAACCTGGAAAATAGGCACCTTGGAAACAAAAAAAAAGGAGAAAAAATGGAAAAAGGTAAAGAGAAAAATATAAAGCCCTTTGGTGAAAACCTAGCAAACAAGTGTTATTGGGGTAGGTACCTTGGTGAAATCCTGGCAAACAGGTGCCAAGTGTGAAGGTCTCGCCTCACCACCCATGAACTCAAAAGACCAACTTGCATTCACTAACGTGCATTGTTGAGTATGTTAAGAAAACCCAAGAAGCATTTTCCTTATGTGCATACACACTCATCCTTGACCCATATTGGCTCACCAGACCGAGGGCACTTAAAAGTCCTGGAAAAATGCATTAAAACTCAAAAAAAAGTCTTGAAAAATCCATAAAATTTGAAAAAAGTTTTGAAAAAATTTGTAAAAATTACAAAACGTCATAAAAAAATTCTTAAAAGTTGAAAAATGTATTGAAAAAATCCATAAAAATCAAATAAAGTCCTAAAAAAACTTTAGAATTTTGAAAAATGTCATGGAAAAAAATCCATAAAAATTGCAAAAATTCTTGAAAAAGTCCTAAAAATTCAAATAAAGTCCTCAAAAAACTTTAAAATTTTGAAAATGTCTTGAACAAACCTCTAAAAAATTGTAAAAAGTCTTGAAGAAAATCAAAATATCAAAACATATAAAAAATCTTTGCAATAAAATCATCTTTGTTACAACAAGCAGAAAGTGACATCAAACATCAAAAATCATATCAAAACAATGAGATTTATAAATTGACAATGGACTCATAAGACTTGTCTTTTCAATAATCAAACCTATCATCAACCAAATCAATCAATCAAATAAATGTCTTATACAATGAAAAATACACTCGAAACCAAGCAAATCGATCTTATACGAGTAGTCCATTTCTGAAACCAGACTCATCCACATCAACATATTTCAATCCAAACAATGATAATTAAAGTTGTTGACAAATTCATGTTAGGAATAATACAACTGAGAGGGGGGGAATCAGTTGTATGCCAAATAATTAAACATTAAAAATTTAAACCAATTACTTAATACAAATATGAACACTTCAAGTACAACACCAGAACACAAGTATTTTGGTGTCGAGGAAACCCTACTAAGTGAAAAACCTCGGTGGAGATGGAACTCACAAATAATGCACTAAAAATGATGAGCTCACTTCCTGAGCACACTGCTCAAAGTGAAGGTTAAATCCACCTTCTGAAGGTTAAACCCACCTTCTTGACTCACTGTCCAAAGAGAATTATTAAAGTATACTTATAACAGTGAACTGACTAATAGCAACTTGCTTTGCTTATACAGTTCTAATGAAGTGCATTATAAACATAATCACTACTCTACATCCACCAGAACTTGCATCCACATGCTCGCAACACCCAATACATCCAATCCATTCTTTTACAACTCAAGACACTACTTTCCTTTATTCAAGTTACAATAAGCAATTAGGTCAGCATGTTAAGACTTCCCCAATGAAAAAACAATTACATAGACCTATGCTAAGATACACACGGTACCTTATACAAGTAAATAAAAAATATAAATCATCAGTTACACATCAAGATCCATAATTCATGCTCGTCAATCATTAAGCACGTTACATCTCTATAGTTGGCCCCAAATAGGTCTTCTCTAGTCCACACACTTTAGCTAACATCATCATAAATCCAGTGACCCAAGAATCACAAAGAGTGTTCTCTAATGTATCTTTTATCATTCCTTAAGCTCAAATATCATAACTCATGCCTGCATCCAAGTTATCCAAAAAAATTAGAGACCATCTCTGTCATAATCCTTTGTCACTTCTCGGTAACTAGTCTTCACCAAAATAGCTTAAGGTATAAACTCATCCTTCTACACAGATCCGTGCTTGCATACTCTCACACATCATACACTGTTTGTACACATCTGTCAATCTCGCCTGTTCCTGTGATAACCAGTCTTTCTGAAACTTCTAATGCATCTAGTAGAAACATATGTTGACATCAATGACAAAACATGAATGTCAAAAACTCAAACAACAATAATTATAACAATCTCCCCCTTTGGCATTTATGGAAACATATGTGAAAATCCATCAACCCAAAAGTAGCTTTCTTAATACAATCTTCTCAATATCCTCTTCACAGATCCCCCTAAAACAATAGGGGCTTTTCACTTATATCTCTCCCCTTTTGACATCAATGACAAAGGGTGCCATAGATCTTTTTCCTTCTCTATACACCCCACCTCTGCAAGGTGTATCTTTTTCAAATCTTCATACCTGCAACAAACTAGGTGGTTGATCACCTAAATATGTTTCGTTGTGTTCCTACGATCACTCACCCTAATGAGTAGATCCAAGCATCAGGTTCATGGAATAATATAGCTCTAATAACTTTTGGACTGATGCATTCTTGCATCATTTAGTTCTCACATGGAGAGGTTTTCACCCCAAGCATACCTCTTAGATACTTAAGGCCATGTTTTGACAAAAGTTTAGTGAATATATCTGCTATTTGTTCCTTTGTACTGATGTACTCCAATCTGACTTCCTTTTCTGCAACCTTGTCTCTCAAAAAGTGATACTTGATTGAAATATGTTTAGTCTTTGAACGCATAACAAGATTCTTTGACATGTTCATTATTCTTGTATTATCATAATTTATGACCACTGGTTCTTCAAAGTTTATCCCAATGTCCTTTAGCATATGTTTCATCCAAACAATCTGTGTGCAATTTATAGTAGAAGCTACATATTTTGATTCAACAGTAGATTCAGCTATACAATTTTGCCTCTTACTTAACCATGAAACCAACTGTTGGAACCTACAATTGAAACAATTGTTATATTTCCATATATGTCAAACCTTAACTGGTAAGACAATTGCTACATTGTAAAGTACCATATCAATTGATTGATGAAGAAGATTTGAAAAGAAGAGATAACAAGAAGACCTGGTGAAATGGTTGAGTTATGTGAAACTACAATGGGTACTTGATGAGATCTCACCTTGACAAGGTAATATATTGTTTATCTTAAGTCTAAGTGAAGTTTAGATGACTAAAAGATTAGTCTTGACCGAGTAACAGAGTGGAAGATTAAGAAACATAAGTTCAAGCAGTTTGTGTTGTGTGATGTGAGTGTCGACCGAGCGCCAGTATATGCCAAGAAAATTTAGTGTTGACCAAGAATCAATATTTTTTGAGTGTCAGATAATTATCGAGTCATCTAGTGAAGACCGAGCGACAGAACACAATATTGACCGAGTGTCAGTATTATGATAGTTTGAGAGAGATTTGAGATCCCAGCTGACATAGTTGATTTTCTTGGGATGTGTGAAGCATATTTAAGATAAGGATGATTGTTGTGGAGAATTAAATGAGAATTTAATATATGTGTAACCATTTTTATGTATGGATTCAAGAAGGAGCTTTAGGATGTATTCTACAATGTAGATTGAAATGCAATGTTAGAAGGATTCATTGGATCTGACCAAACCCTAAGATCTATGGTTATGGTTAAGTAGCAATAGATCAAGCTACCTTATCAGAGAGGTATAAGATTAACCTAATTCTAGGTTATGTGTGTGTGGTATGAGGTTAATTCAGTTGATTGGAAAAAATCTAAGCAGAAGGATGATAAGGCTAAAGAAAGCAGTGCAGGACTGCACAGTGGTGATTGCTTGAAGGATTTCCAAGCAGATCTGAATGATAGAGATGACAATGAGCGCCAATCAGTGAATTGGAATTTTGAACTATAATTGGATCTGTATTTGCAAAGTGAGTTGTATGTTTCAGATCATAATTTGTTGTTACTTTCTAACCATTGTATCATTTGCAAAATCCTTTTAAACAAGGTTGGCCTAACAGTCATATTTTTAAATCCTTTAATCAAGGTGAAATTGTAATGGAATGGTCTAAGCCCTCTAACAAGGCTCACTTCTAACAAGGTGATTAAATCCTTTAACCAAGATGTCTCCTTTCGCTACTACAGCTGGTGCGCTTAGGGTTCCTACTGTCGTTACCTCTTCTGTTGTTGGTACTCGGTCTCTTGTTGCCACCATTGCTTCAGTTTTTGGCGTTATTCCTCTGCCCTCCTGCATTGGTGGTTTGGATGCAATGCCTGATGCAAATTTTATTCTGGGTTCTTTGGCTGCCACAGAGGATGCTACTTCTTTGCTGGATTCAAGGGTTCCGACCTCTACTTCTGTGAGGGAGGGTGACGGTAAGGGCCCTCATGTGGTGTTTGCAAAGCCCTTCACTGCTGCAAGGGTTGATGTTGTGTTGAAAATAGGGGATATCCATGGGAATTTTCCTTTCTCTAGTCCTATATCTATTTTTGTTGATGAGGAAGTGGAGGAGGCTATATACCACAATATCTCTATTTTTTCCTCCTATGCTTTGATTTGCAGGTTCAGAGGGTTTTGGCCTAGTCTCCCGAAACTTCATGAGTGGATCTCTACTCATTGGGAGCCTATCCTCATAGATACTATGTGCATCTATCCCTTGGCTAAGGAATTTTTTATAGAAAAATTTGAAGATGTCTTGGACAGAAAGAACTTGCTGTGTGAACATTTTTTCAGCTGGGAGGAGAGATTTATGCTCATGGTTAATGTTAGAATTAATAATTCCTTGGTTGTCATATTTACTAGGATAAACCAAGGTATCCTATACTTGTAATTTCTTATTCTAGATATTCCTCCTTATGAGGAATCCTACACTTGTCTCACACACTATTGAAATGTGGCATACATAGAAATGGGAGTTATAATGTAACTCCTTCCTGACCTCTTTATTAAAGAGATGGCTCTCCTTCTCTCTTTAACACAATTCTTCTTCTCGAACACTATTTATGAGATTGGCTCTCACTCTCTCACTCTCTCTCTCATTCTTAGGCATTTTTTCCCATTCATTATATCACGGGGTTTTTTTATGCTTTCCCCCTTCAAAATCTTGTCTCCTTTGTTGCCTTGATCTTTGGTGAATGCTCCTAGTTTTGGTATTAATTCATGGTAAATATTCTTACTCCTAACTCATTGAATTAAACAATTTCTTGTCTCTCTTTATTTTATTATTATTATTTTAACATGGTATCAGAGCAGGTTGGTTTAATCCTCATTTGAGTGTACAGGTGAAGGAGCTACCATACCTTGGTGCACTCCAAATTCGGAAATGTTGTGTTTTCTTGTTGAGAGATTTTTTTTCATTAGTGAGTTAGAAAGTCAAAATTAAATATTGTTTATGCACTTATTTTCCTTTTTTTTTTTAAATAGGTTTACTAACATTTCAATTTAAGTTCTCTTTGTATGCCTTGAGCATTTTGGCCCCTTTTTTTTAGGTCCACCTAAAATATAAAAATTCTTAGTTAAAAATTTTTTCTGCATATATTATTGTGTGAGATTATTGGGATAGTCAGATATTTTTAGTGGGCAATCTATTATAAGTTTTTCTATCAAAGTAAAGTGATATTGATATTTTATACAAGCTATTTCAAATGTTTGAATAGTAAAATAGACATTCCTTATCTCTTGATCATTTTCGGCATGTTACAGAAGAATATTTGGTTTTTCTATTTTCGGGAGGTTGCAGGAGAATATTTTCTGATGTTCCTGGTTGTTATTGCTATTTTTTTCTCCTTCTTGCATGCGTTTTTGCATGCTAAAGCATTTCTTTATTGTGATCATTGCAAGCATTTTTTTTATCTGTTTGGTGCATGTTCTCGAAGATTATTCTTAGCATATCAATTTTAAGGTATTCGAACCTTTCAGTTTCTAGATATATTCGATCTAAGTGCTGCTTTTGCTCCATCTTCTTCATTTTCAGTGTGATTCTCTTCATGTATCATAGCATAACAAGTTCTTAGTCCCAGTATTGTTCTTTACATATCTCTCTTTTCACAAATTTCTTGCAGATTTCTATATTTTTACCTATAATCTAATGTTTCTCTGTAGGTTATTATTTCTCTGCGGGTTATATCTCTTATCTAGCTTTTTTTCTCTAATCTTCTATTCCTTTCGTTTGAGTTTCAACACATATATTAAATCTCTTGGCTGTGTGTTCTACAGCCCCTCTTCCAGCGTAGCTTGTAGCAGATCTCTTCCTTGTATTTGTATAGCTTTGCTATTGTACCCATATTATATTGTACCCTGCATAGCCTTTTTTTATTTCCCTTATATTCAAGGCAGCATAGTCCTTACTTTGCGCAGCAATTTTTTCTTTCCATAGCAACAACCTTTCATTCTTCTCTCGCAGCTCCACATTCATATTCTCTACTTTCTTTCTTATTCCTTACATTGCGCTATTTTTTTTCTTTCCTTTTCCCCCTGCGCAACCTAGTTGGTATCATGCACATTCTTTTTTAAAAAGTATCATTTGCTTCGCTGCTTAATAACCATCGCAACATTCTATCCCCTCTCGCTGGTCCCTCTCGCAGCACTTCACCTTCTGCTATTGTGCTTCACTTCTGACTACCTCCAGCGCAGCACTCATTGCATAGCATTTAATGTGAATTTGTTTAAATTATATCTTCATTCTCTTCTCATTTTTTTTCTTTCTTGCTCTGTCTCTTCTGAGATTTTAATCATTCTTAGCTTGCAGTTATCTGTTTATTGCAGTTTGGTCATTATAACATTTTTTTTTTAAATCATAGCTGGTTATTCATCTTTTTTAATAAGGCTGCAGCTAATCATTATTCTAACATTTTTTTGTTTTATCTGCAGGTTATCATTAGTTTTTTGTTTTAGTTTTTTATCAATATTCATTCAACTTTGTTTAAATATACCTTTTGTAATCATTATTCCAATTTTTTTCAAATTTATTTTATTAACAAAAAGTTTAAACATTAATACAAATTTCCTGCTCAATATTTCTTATATATCGTTTCATTCCTGCTTTCATTATATCTATTCTAACGTTATTCAATTACTTATTTGTCATTTAATTGCAATATAAATTTGTTTCATTCCTTTAACAATTTTTGTTAATAGTTAAAAATTCTTTGCATGCTTAAGTTTATAGCTTTCAAGAGATTCTTGTCGTTATCTGTTAATCAATAATAGCTTAACAGAGATTTGTTAACTCTTAAGTGTTCTTGGTTTCAGTTTTACCTCTTGTAGTTGGTTTTTTTTCTTGCATGCCTCCTTGGCATAAGCTAATATAGCTTTCTACTATTGCATGCAAGTGTATATTTTTGCATATACTTGTTCTGCATATCCTTCTTTCATGTTCTTGCTTCCATTTCTCTCTTTCATACCTAGTTTCTCGGCTTCTCTCATAGAGCCCTTGCATTAAAAGTTTTTTTAGTTTCTGTTAAGGGTTACATTCATTTATCTCCTTTTTAGGTGTTCTTTAATTTACCTTTTCATATTTCACTATGACCACCCTAATGTCAAAAATAAATTTAACTAGTACAAATTATCATGCATGGAAAACCCACATGACCTTCATCTTTAGATTCAAACATATTTTCGATATTGCAACTAATGCCAGTTCAAAACCAGCAACCTCTGCTCCTCCAGCTGACCAAACTACTTGGCAGACTAAAAATGAGGAAGCACTTGGTTTAATCGGGATCTCCTTAAGTCCTGAATTGTATGTCTTAATTTATTCTTGTATGGAAGCCCATCAATCTTGGGACATCCTGAAAAATACCTACAGCAGTGTAGACGAGACTCAAAAAATCCAACTTCAAGACCAACTTGAAGACCTCAGGTATATCGACTTCAACTCTGATGATGATTTCTTGCTCAAGTTTGATTCCATTAAAGTTTTACTAACTGATTTACAAGTTCCTCTCTCTGATTTAAGGATAATCCACATAATTATTCGTAAATGTTTTCCTAGATAGTTCCAACCGTTTATTACAAATATCTACTCTCAGTTAGCAATTCCTTCTTTAGCATCTCAATTAACTTATGTCATTTTTCAAAATATGTTGTGTCAAGAGGAAGCAAAATTGATTCAATTTGGTATAATTAAAACTCACAAACATACCTATGTCTCTAAAAGTCCAAATAACAATAGATCTGCTAATACTAATCAAAATAACCACAATTATCAAAGATCAAACAATACTAATAATTTGAATTCTCACTCAGGCCAACAATTTCATGATCATTACAATTCTAGGCCCTCCAATAACTATAATAATGGTCATAATAGTAATCAACCAAATAATTTTCACAATAGGCCTCACTGCACTTACTGCGGTAAAGATGGTCACTTGATACATAACCCTTTTAAGAAACAAAAGGTTGAACAACCTAATTCTCAGAACTACTCAAATGGAAAGTCTAATGGAAATCAATCTCATTTTGCTTTTATTGTCTATTTTAATGCTTCTAAACCACTTGAATGGATTATTGACAGTGGTGCATCTCAACATGTTACACCTCATAAGGAAGCCTTTGATTCTTTGCATCTTGATACTATGAATATTCCTATTTCCCTAGCTGATAATCATAGTTGTTCAGTTGAAGGATTTGGTGATGTTTCTGTTCCAAATGGTAAATTACATGATGTACTTTATGTTCCTGATTTGAAAGCTAACCTTATTTCTATTTCTCAATTATGTAAAGATTATAAGGTTGAGTTTCATAAAAATATTTGCCATATCATTGATCCCAATACTAGTGAGATAGTTGCTAATGCTCAATTGGGGTCAAGAACTAAGATGTATAACTGAAATCAATATGTCAGGGCTTAACTGAAATGGGGTCAAGAACTAAGATGTACTCTTGGTAACAATTTAACTCTAGAAGGTATAATTGGTAGACTTACTACTTTTGAGATGTCAAATTTTGATAATTTCACTCCTAATCATGTTGATTCTGCATTTAAATCACAATTGACTCTTCATAAATCAAATAAAGGAAAATAAAGACATGTGAATAGCAACAGTGACACTTCTAATGAATATCTTGATGAAATTGAAGCACTTATGACTAGAAGAATACCAAGAGGAAGAGGAAAATTCAAAGGTAAACTTCCTATAATCTGTTTTTCATGTAACAAAGTTGGTCATATTGCTGTAAGATCTCCCGACAAGAATGAAAAGGATGAGAGAAGAGAAAGAAAGTATAAAGACAAAAGGGATGACAAATATTTCAAAAGGTAGAAGGACTATAAGGACAAACGTAAGAATTCCTACTATATTGTTGAAGAAGAAATAGATAGTGAATCTGATAAATTTGATGATAGTGGTATAGAAGTTGTTTATGTTTCTATGAAAGATGATTCTGATGAAGATGATAAAAATGCACTTATTTCATATATGAGTAAAGGTGATAGATGGATAATTGATAGTGGTTTCTCACATCACGTGACTGGTGATAAAAGTAAATTTGAAATCTTAAACTATTGCAAAGGTGGTAGTGTTAAGTTTGGTAATGACAAACCATGTCCTATGAAAGGAAAAGGATCAATAAAAATAACTGATAAGATCATACCCGAGCAACCTAGTGTAAATCAAGCAAGATTCCTAAGTATCATTACTGAGCAATAGAATTTCCTGAGCACCAGTATAACTTAGTTCCACTTTATCAATTTCGATTGCTAGAGCCTTGGTTGGATTTCCAGAGGTTTATAAGCTACCTCAACACACTTAAACTAGAAAACAACTATTTAAGCAACTACGGTGTTTGTTCACCGATTGACCTCGGTCATTACAAGAATGGTGGATAAAAACACCTTACAAACTGAAAAGCTTTCTATCCTAGAAATGTTTCTAACCTTAGGTGCTCCTGCACCAGTACCCTCTTTCCATTTATGATAAACAAATTATCAATATAGCTTATATATATGTATGGACATGTCCTTCAACTCTTATTCATATTCTATTATAAAGATGTACCATAAAACACCTAATAGTGTTGCAAGTTCTTTTTATATTGCCTCTAGTTATCTTTGTCTTGTTCTACATGTTGGTGGGCTTTGCAAGTTTTTTTCTTCTGTTAACATAAGTAGCATGGAATTATTATTTATTTGTGCATTTTGCCACTATCATTTGTCTTTTGGGGGTGGTGCATGGTGTTCCCATATTTCTCATTTCAACTCCTCTATGTCTATCATAGCTATAATCAGGTGCTAATTGTGACAAACAACATATGAAGTTAATGACTTAGTACTTGTAGCATATGTGAAGCTTAAATTTATTGCATTAAAAAGGAAAATATGCACATTGGGGTGTATCCCCTTGACCATGATATTTATTTTTTCTTAAATAGTAAAGGAAAGGATAGTTCCTTTAGGATCTATAATGATAAAGCTTTAAGGTATTATTTACCCTTAAGTTATAACACCATAATGGAAGAGAAGACTTGGGGTAAAGAACACTTTATGTAAAAAGTAATGTTTTTACATGTTGTTACGCGAAAAACCTACTAGTATAATGATGCTTATGTTTTACAAGTATTTTGGTAAGGTGTCTTGCGAGTTTAGGACATGATTGGTATTTTATCTTAATTATTATGCTTTTTAAAATGATGTTCATTTAATATGTCTCTTATATAAATATTAATTGTCTATGTTGATTATCTTAGAATAATTGATAATGGGTAGACTTGAAAATTGTATATATCTTTGATTTGATATGCCCATAATTGTTCTTTTGCATTGTATTACTCATGTGGTTTCCGTACATATGCATGCATTCTTGTGTTCTTCATACTTAAGATGGAATTATGTTATGAATTCAACATGAGTGAGATAGAAATGAATTCTCAAAAGATAGTCAAGCAAGTTTTGCTGCTTATGATGGATTATTATGATATGTGCATTTTGTGTGTCTATGAATTTGTTGGATTAGTATTTGGATGTATCATTATACATGAATCTCAGTACTCTTGTTAGTTTCACATTTCTATACTTCCTCATGTTGGGCTAGGTATCTTTTGTGTCATGAAAGATCTCGGGGAAGTGTAACAACTTTGTGGTAGGGTGGTAACATTCTCTGAAGATGTTCTTGTCCACACTTTGTATTTCAAAGTTACATGTTTTAGGAGTTCCTATCGAGATGGTCATTGTTTAATGGTACATTATGTCCTCATTGTACTAATCCATGTTGCAAGGTATATAATTCTTTAAGTTTGGCCTTGTTATCATCTTTTGTACCTTATATTATATTATAATGTAAGTTTTAATATGAGTGTATATATTAAATCCTTATGTTGTATGAAATTTTAAGTATTGATTCGGTGTATTTAGACATGTGGCATTAATGTATATTTGATTTTGTACAATTTGGTTAATTAACTATATTTTCTTATTATGGTGGATCTTACACAACCATAGCTCTAATACCACTTATTAGGAGATTACTAGGTTGAGAAAACCCTTTCCTACAAAACCTTAGAAGATAAATGTTTGCATACAAACCTACAAAATGGCCATAATGAAAATATAAAAGATAAAACATATACTACACAACATGAACACTAAGAAAATCCTCATGAGAGGAAATTTTAGCCTCCACAAGCATCCACACTCATTGTATTATAAAATAATAAAAGATTATAATACACCCATGATATATTCTCTATGTATACTTATGAAACATAAAGTTCCTCCACTGCATCCTCCATGTGTCCAAGCACAATGGGTAATGATGCAACCATGCATCTCATGTTATACTTCAAATATGAACTCTTAGATAGAGCTCAATACAACTAATAGTAAACCTCAACCAATATGTTTTTTTATTTTACATGATAAAGCTCACACAAAACCAATAAGTGGTGGTAGCTTAATCATGTGTCTTAAAAATATAAGAACAAAAAACTATAAATTATTTTTTAGCACTGAGTTGTCCCCATTTTAAAAATATTTTTTGAATGTACAACTAAGAAATAAACATCTCTCAAGTTGAAGTTGAAGTCGTTGAGGCTCTTGTTAGGATTAGCAGACAAATATCTAACAGTTAAATGTAGATTGATCAATAAAATAGAGGAATAAAGTACACACATAAATTAAACAAGAAGACCCAAATAATTTAACATGGTTCACCCAATCTAAGGCTATGTCAACCAAACAGAGAGTCCAATATTATTATCCAGTATTTCAACCGATTACAACCAATGATCCCTTGCAACTCAATACCGCTGAAAATGATACAATACTTCTTCACTCTAGAAATCCATAACCCTAACACCATTTTTAATATAGAAAAACCTCAAGCCTAAAAATTGCTTGATGAGTTAACCAAAAAATCTTGACGAGTTAACCCCAAACCCCACAAATTGCAGATTGTATACAATAGTTGCCTAATTAGGCACCACAAACCAACAAAATATAAAGAGCCTAAATGAGTTTTCCTTGTTTTTTATGTCTATTAGTTTTGGGTTGTTGTGGCTCTATTAAACCTTCTTTTGTTCTCTTGTTTTGGTTTTTTTTTTCATAGGTAGGTTGCATGTGTCTTGATTGTTAGTTGATGGTTTGTTGATGATTGTCTATATATAACCTATCTTTGGTACAAGTTTACTAGTAGACCCAAATACATATTTATTTACATAAGTAAAATATTTATGTTCTCATATAAGGAATACAACATCCTTTTTTGTAACGTATAAAGTGCATTATTCATGTGAACTCTTTTTAGTGAGTTGTCATTCTCAATTATCATAAATAGACAGTTTCTAAAAATTGTATTTTTTAAAAATTCTTCTTTAGTTTAATTTAGTGTTACTTGTGTTAATTTTAAGGTAACACTTCAAGAACACAATATTACTCACGTTAATTATTCATAAAATATTAGAACTTATTTCTATTAAACATGAAATAAGTATCACTTCTATAACATGTATGATAAAAAGAGTAGCAATCATGCATACTAAATTGGATTTGTAACTTGTCCATATACGTTCTATACTTGGAATTACAAATAAAATACTTGTTTAGACATGTAACATTATAATTTGGCTTGTTGTTGTAAAAATTGATTAAAAAACTAAAAATGGTGAAAAAAAAACTTTAAAAAATGATAATAAAGCAAAAGAGAGAAAATATCTTTATGAGAATACAAAATTGTAAATTTATAAACAAAACCATGTGTGACAATTTAAGTGCAGCTTAGATTATATTATTGCATTACTAAAAGTAGGTGGATTATAGAAAAAAAAGTACATAGAATACCTATGATTATTAAAATATGTTAAATGCTCATTATACTAATCTTTATAATATTCAACACTAATATAATATATAATGCTAATATTTGAAGGTTTTGGATAAAACTTATGTATTATCTTTTTTAAAAGCATAAGGTATTACTCCAAATGAGCTTTCAAGGTTGTCATGAGAATTTAAGCATTCAAATACCCAGTCGGTAATAGAGTCACAGAAAGATTAGTTGCTATGATCACCAAAGCACAGAGTTAACCACGTGCACTAATCACGTATAGAGTTAACGAGTACAATAATCACTGAGCAAACAGACTTTACCGAGCACATAGTTTACACCGAGAGACACAAAGAACACCAAGCACCGAGAGACAGTACTTACTGAGCAGACCAATGGTCACATAAAAAATTTTAATGGCACATCAATCTAGGTAACAACTTTTTGTCGACCTGGATAACAGGTTACAATGATCGAGGAGAACATAAATGATAGGGACACTCCAAGGTGTGCTTGTACAAGCTCTTCTAGGACACTTCTAGTTCCTAGTCTTTACAGGATCCTAATTTCTCCTCTAGGATCTTCCAATTTCTATCTTAGCTAGCCTAGAACCACTCCAAAATCACTCTATGAGTTGGTCTCCTTTGTGCTTCATCTCAGGGGTAACTATCAACCAAATGCTCCTCAATCACTTACTCCACCTTGGAAGATTCCAAGTGCATTATCATCACCATTTCATCACAAGTGCTGCAGGGGGTGAAATGCTTGTTGATAAAACTTCTTGCCTCCCATATGACCCCATTAGAATAGGTCATCAATGGTTTTACAAATTATCTCAAGATACACACTGAATTTGGCCTTTTAGGCCTAATAGGTCAATTAGCCCTAATCGGTGAGTTTTTCCCACTTCTCTCACAAAAATCTCAAACAACCCAAAAAAATAAGTTTATATTAAGACACCCTTTTCCAAGATACAAAGGATTTTGGTGGTATTAGGGTTCTAGGGCCTCCATACAATAGGTTCCTAGAATTCATGGTTAATAGGGAAAATAAGGCTATTTTTATGCAATCTTCTTATTTCTGCTTAGAAATCTATCTTAATGGATTGGAAAATGTCTAATCCTTTCAAGAAGTATCTATAGGACCTCTATGATTTTGAAACCATGCTTGGTTTCATTCTTCCAATCCTTCCCCTGCAAGTTGCACACCTTTAAACATTGTCATGCACCTAACCGGGCACACTGGACTCACGTAGGGCATGACCTTAAAATTAGCTAGCTGACTCTTCTGATCTCCTCCTTCCATATGCACAGTTTAAACTGGCTTCCCTTCCATATCCCTCAGAGCCGTGATGATTTGCATGGTGGAGAGCTATGGGTGAGCCACGTTTCCTAAAACTGCAAAAACAACACCATTAACTATACTACTTGCAAAACAATTTGAAAAGCTAATCTAATGAACTCAAAATAAATCCACTACTGACTGAAAAGTTCTTAAAAATATCTCTAATACAACACTGGATCACTTAGTTCAATCCATTCATTAGCTCATGAACTCAAAACAAGTTGACTGTATGCAAAAGCTAGAACTTGTAGCTTCTCCTTCAAATTCAAATCAATCATTACATCACACTGCCTCGGGAAATGGAGTCCTGCTTGTCTAAATATGCCTTCCCCATGATTATAGGTCTTTACATTAATCATACATCATCATTCTCCAAAGAGAATCCAAGAATGCCAAATTTTGTCATGCAACTTTGAAAAGTTGTAAATGTTGTCATGCAACATTTTGACAACTTTGACAACTTTGCTAAAAACAAACTCCAATGACCTCCAACCGACCTAGAATGGTGTAAAAAAAATTCTAGAGGTCATTTTAGGCATATTCCTACTCTTGTCTAAGCCTTAAAGGCTTTTGGATCCATTTTCCCACTTTTAGGATTAATATACCTCTAACCACTAATAAAGTATAAACACCTAGGTTGGATTGATCCTAGTCAAATCCACCTAGGTACACACATGAAAGACCTTCTTAGGTCAAATCAAAATTCTACTGACTTGGCTAAGGTCAGTACAAGCCAGAAAAAAACTAGAATTGAGGATTATCTTATGTGCTCCTACACCATCCTCCCCAAATGAAAATATTTCAATCCACCCTTGGATTCAGCAATTTGGGATCAATACCCAACTTCTTGAACTCTATTTCCTTGATTCATGTAGCCTCTGAATCTTCTTTTCCATGAAATTTGATCAGATTCTCATAGTATGTCATTTGTCTAGTCTTTTTGTAGGCCCTTGAATCAAGTATCTTCTCTGCTCTCTTAGGTGGTGTAGGGTTCAGATTTAGGTCTTCTACCTCTTGTATCACTTCAGTAAGACTTTGGTCTGAATCTGGAGTAGGCCCCTTGTAGAGGACCAGATCTTCTACATTGAAGGCTGGAGATAAACCAATATCCTCAAGGAGCTCTACCTTATAGGCATTGTTGCCATATTTGGCCAGAATAGTGCATGGCCCCAATCTTCTCATGTGTAACTTATGTGGTACTCTCTTCTGTAGTCTGGCTTTGTTCAGATGGACCATAACAAGATCCCCTACTTGGAAATAACTTCTTTTTTCCTTTCATCCACCTTTTGCTTGATCTTTGCTATATTATTTGTTAGAGTCTTTCTCACTGTTTCATGCACCTCTTTCATGGAGTGTGCAAAGTCTTCAACATAACCACTACCCTTGGGTCCATCTTTCATTTCTTTGAACTCAAATATACCTCTAGGGTGCAGTCCATAAATAATTTAAAAAGGACTCTTTCCAGTAGTCCTATTCACAGTATCATTGTATGCATACACTGCCTATCTTATGAGTTGATCCCAAGTTTGACCATACTCCTTTGTGAGATGCCTCAATAGATTCCCAAGGCTTATGTTAACCACTTCATTTTGAACATCTATCTGAGGGTGATATGCAGACCCAAAGGATAGATTGTGTTAGGGATTTTTCTTGTATGAACCACAATGCTTGAAATGTCTATATGAACCTTGTACCTTTTCCTTCTAATTCAGAGACAAGAAAAGCCTAATTGCTAAGGACTGGATAAGGTCCTTCTTCATTTTTGAGCTCCACAAATACTCAGGCAGGTTTTACCTTTCAAGATGGCTGTTAACACAGTATTTGTTGA
>MU223269.1:1705679-1738034 GCA_018584345.1 Thuja plicata
CATCTTCATCCAAGTTGTTTCTTGTAGCATCCTCCTCTATGCACTCACAATGCACATTTGTATTTGGGATAGTAGGAGTGTACAATTTTCTGACCCCTACCATGAAGCCTTCTGGGTCAATATATCTCTAAGGGGCTGCCCCCATTCTGAACTTTTCCAGCCATTGACTCACTTCATCCATGGCATTCTTTCCTATTGTGAAATTTGCAATTCTGAATTGCCTAGGGGTTATGGTTCCCTTCTTGTGTGGAGAAAAATGCTCATTATCAATTAACATTAGCTACCAAATGAATTCCATGGCAGCCACTCTCATTGGCACATAATAGGGCAAAATATGGGGTGGGTGAATGCACCCAAACACTCTGAAAATAGTGAAATTTTCCTCTAAGAGGAAATCACCCCAGTTGTGATTTCCAGGCCAATTCTCTAGAAACTCACAAGGCCTAAGTAGTTGAATGACATTCAAGGGAATTCTAGTCCTGTTAATTCCCAAACTCTTTATTATTGGATAAACAATCCAATTCTCAAAGGCACAGAAGTCACAATCCCTAGATGTATAGTTCCAAACCCTAACCCAGAACTGGACAGGATTTGGCTGTGCTTGGAAGAATCTCTGAGGAGATAAATTATTGGGGTCCATGATTGAAAAATTGAAATAGAGGAGAAGGTGCATCAGGAATGAATAGTGTAAGAATTTTGGCTCCTTCTCCTTAGGGTCTTTTAATTTTTTCTGAGTTGCAATAAAGCCCTCATGCATCTCATCAATAACATGCTGGATATAGTCATAACTGGTGCTTGAATGCACCTCTTGTAGGTCCAAGACCATCATTAGGACACCATGACCTATTCTCTCAGCATCTCCATCTATTCCCAATACTCTGCAAAGGGCATAGGCATTGTATTTGATATAAAAGTGCAGGTCCTTGTAGTAATATGGGTAAGGTTCAGCCTTAGGACCTACATGATCTCTCAACTCTTTTGGCATGTGCTTCTTCAATAAACTTCTTGCTACACCAGGCTTGAGACTATATCTCTTCTCCTGCTTCTTCATGTCAATCTTGGTAGACATGGTATTGAATAGACCAAAAGCTTGCATGAAAGAATTTCTATTCAATACCAACAAGTTAGTGCCATCATCTCTTTTGATGGTCTTAGTTAGGGCATCATAATGATTGGCCAGATCCAAAAATAGGTCAACATCCAGGAACACATCAGGCACTAATAACCTACCCAGACCAGATGTCCAAGGGTTTGAAACAGGGATAGGTTTATCCGAATTTTTATAAAAGTATGTAAAGAGAGAAAAAATTGTTGTTCCCGGGGTTGCAGCATCTCTGATATTTGCAAAGTCATCTTTGAACACTCCTGCATCAATCTTTCTATTCTAAGTTGATCCTGGCAACAGCTGAAGAAATTCATCTGAGAAGCTAGGTTTTCCTTTTTTCTCCTCTCCACTGCCTCCACTTGTAGAAGCCACGCTCACAGCTCTTCTCATCTCTGCAAGCACTTTGATTCTCTGTCTGGAATGATATTGAAACAAATCTAAGTTCCAAAATCAACTGTCTATTCTGAATGCAATTCTTTGAAACTCTTAGCAGTTTCTTATCACCTTTGAAATAATGTAACTTCTCTGAATATCAATTCTCACTAAAAAATAAGCAACTTAGCTCTGAAATCTAAAAGCACGGTGAACAAGAATGAATGCACAATCCTCTGTTTATAGCCACTTTGATTCAGAGTACATGGCTCATGATTTGGAAATGTCAGTTCCGCCATTAAGTTACCCTACCGTGAGCTTTCAAAACCTAGCCGTAGTTGCATGAAGTTGACAGAAAATTGAATTTGAAATTATGAATCTTTGGCACAATGATCATACGTTTAAGACAGCTGACATGGCATTCTCTGATTCGTCCTCTGTCATACATCTCAGCTACCTTTTGTGCACAGTAATCAAAATTCATGTATCTGATTGGCCGCCGGATGATTCATTCTGTCACGTCAACTACTTGGCGCCGCACTTTAGATCTTGTTTTTTGGCGACCTCGCGACTGCAGGAAGTCTTTTTGTCGCGAGCACTTTTCCTTAACCCTGGTTTGATCTCCAGACCACGCGACAAAGCACGTTCTTTACCTTGGCTGACCCAAGTCCATCTGGTGATCAAGCAACACAAGTGAAAATTTAAGTCGCGTGGAGTTAAGCCTAACTCATCATCTTTCTCCAGACTAGGCGACAAGTCGTTGCTTTTTAACTTTTCATGATTATCACTTTGGTCGCTTAGTCAGGAGATCCTTTATCTTTACCTTTAACTCAAAGCACGTGCCCTTTTTCTGTTCATAGTGACTTCGCGACCTACCCTAATTGCCAAGTCAGGAGGACCTTTTCCTTGGGACACTTTCTTCTCCAGATAACACGACCACCGTCAGATCCCTTTATTCTTTCATCGAACGGCAGGCGCGTGATCGCTTAATATTTCTTCATGCCCTTAATTCATCTGGAGACTTCGTGACTGAAGGCAAACATACCTTAGTCTCTTTATCGCTTGATCCATTTTCTCCTTCCAGCGACCTCTCGACAACCATTTACATCATGACAGATGTCATCTATTCTTTTGTCCACTTAATTCATATTGGAAAGCTGAGTCATCGCCCTGTTCTGGCGACATCCCGACTGAGGGAAGTCACTAACATCAAACAGTTAGTCACAGAATCGGGGCTGTTATCCCTTAACTGTCATTTGATCACGAGACCACGCGACTGAAGAAATACTTAACTGTTTGCTTTGTCCTGATCCAGCGATCACACGACATGAAGTGAATCGCGAAGTCTGATGACATTTCTTTGACTTGTTGACTTCTCTCGCGATCACCCGACTGAGCAGTGGGTCCCATTTCTTTTAAAGCTTATATCACAAAGTTCATGCGACTACCCGACTGATAAGATATCGCTAAGTCTCGAGACATTGAAGGAATATTCAGTTTTATAAGGAGACTACGCGACACAAGGCAAAATCGAAGTCGGGAGAAGATTTAGCATATTCTTTCTGGGTAAAGCGATCAGGCGACCCAACTTAGAGCACATGTCTTAAATGACTTTGAAAAAGTAACGATGGATTATAAAGACGTGGCCTAGGGTTTCAAAATACATCGTTTAACACTCAGTTGCTAGGGTTTTCAGGGTTTAAGCAATTTTTAGCAAGGTTTAAGCATGAAAACCTGGAATTTTCAGAGAACAGGACAAGGAACAAGGCAAAGCAGCAAAAACAGGAAATACAACCAACAGATTGGTTCCCAATTTGTGCCACAATGTCTTCCAAAAGTGACTCATGAATTTAGTATCTTTGTCTGAGACTTTGCTTAAGGGAAAGCCATGGATTCTTACCACTTCCTTGAAGAATAATTATGCAATATGACAAGCATCACACACTGTCTTACATGGGACAAAATGTGTCATCTTAATGAACCTATCCACTATGACATAGATATTGTTCATTCCTTGCTTTGTCTTTGGAAATCCCACAATAAAATCCATACTTAAACATTCCAAAGGTCTACTTGGAATGGGGAGAGGTTGATAAAGGACTAAATTAGAGGATGTGCCCTTGGATTTATAACACACCACACACCATTACACATACTTTCTGATATCCAAATTCATTTTAGGCCAAAAGTAAAACCTTTTTACTAACTCTTGAGTCTTGTTGACTCCAAAATGGCCTCTAAGTGCACCATTGTGCTTCTCTTGAATTAGGTTTTCCCTAATTGATCTTCTAGGGACACATAACTAACTCCCTTTAAATAAAATATCACTTTGCATAGTATATTCAGAAAATTCACTATGGAAATGATTCTTATACTCTTTACATACCTTGTATGCTTCTGCAAAGTCTTCATCCTCTTCATATAAATCTTTGAAACTATAAATTCCCATGCTCTACAGTTGTACTTCTTGTACTGTCAGAATTATTCTACTAAGTGCATCATCCACTTTGTTCTACACTCCTTTCTTATGCTTGATGTGGAAGGTGTAAGCCTGCAAGTACTCCACCCACTTCATGTGCTTGTGACTGAGCTTGCCTTGTGAATTCAGAAAGCTAAGTGATTGATTGTCTGAATACACCATAAATTCCTTTAGAAGCAGGTAGTGCCTCCATTTCCTTAGTTCTTGGACTAGAGCATACATCTCTAGGTCATAGGAAGAATACTTCCTCTTAGCATCACTAAGCTTTTCAATATGGAAAGCCACTGGTCTCCTTTCTTGGCTTAGAACTGTCCCAATGGAAACATTGATAGCATCACACTCAATTGTAAAAAGTTTCTCAAAACTTGGTAATGCTAAGATATGTTGAGTGGAAATATTCTGTTCCAACAATTCAAATCCCTCTATTGCAGATTTGGGAGTAGGCCAGTTGACAATGGCTTCTAGTTTGCTTGGATCCATCTTGAGGTTTCCATAGGACAATACAAACCCAAGATATTCTAACTCCTGCTTGAGGAATTCACACTTTTCCAAGTTGATCATTAGCTTCTCTTCATGCAACCTTTTGAACATAATTTGCAGATGCTTCAAGTGTTCTTCTTTAGTCCTACTAAAGATTAGGATATCATCCAAGTATACTACAAAAAACTTGCCAATGTAGTCCTTGAGTGCTTCGTTCATCAACCTCATGAATGTAGATGGGGCATTTGATAGCCCAAATGGAATAACAAGCCATTCATATAAACCTTCTATAGTTTTGAAGGGTGGCTTCCATTCATCTCCTTAATTGACTCTAATTTGGTGGTTACCACTCTTTAGGTCAATCTTTGTAAAATACTTTGCTCCTCCCAAATAGTCCATTAGGTCTTCTATCCTAGGAATATGAAACCTATACCTAATGGTGATTTGGTTAATGGCTCTAGAATCAGTGCATAGCCTCCAAGTTCCTCCCTTTTGGGTGCTAGGACAGTGGGAACAACACATGGACTAATACTCTTTCTAATGAGGCCTTGGTTTAGGAGCTCTTGGATCTACTTGGCAATTTCCTCATTTCTTGGTCATCTTATAGGCAGCTCTATTAGGAAGGGTAGCTACTGCGATAAAGTCAATTTGGTGACTACTAGCTCTTTTAGGGGTAGGATTTCTTGTTTTCTATCACTGGCAATGCCACTGTACTCTTTAAGTAGCTCTTGTACTTCAAATGGAATCTTTATCTTCTTGACTGTCTTCTCTACATATACTTCCTTTGGCTTTAAAACCAAAGCATATTCTACTCCCTCTCCTTCTTCTAGAGCTTGTAGGAAACCCTTCTCACTCACCAATAGAACATTAGGGCCTAAACTCTTCACTTCTCCTTCTTCCAATAGTGACTAGATTTTGAAAGCCACACCATCCTTCTTGAAGGAATATGAACTCTTAGCTCCATCATGCATGGCATGTATGTCAAATTTCCATGGTCTGCCAAGTAATAGGTGACATGCATCCATAGGTAGGACATCACACAATACCTTATCCTTATATTTCCCAATTGAGAAGTCTTCCCATGCTTGTTCATTCACAAGGACATGTTGTCCTTTATTCAACCAAGTAACCTTGTATGGGTTACTATGTGGAATCCTCTTCATGTTTAGTTTACTGACTACTTCCTCTGACACTATATTATCAGTAGACCTTGACTCTATAGTGACTCTAAATACTTTACCCATCATGTTGCATTTCACTCTAAAAATTGATCTTCTCTGGCTTGGTTCTTCCTTCACTGGTTCTTTAATCAGTGTTCTCCTTATCATCAGATTCTCTCCTTACTCTAATTCTAGGGGTACCTCAGGGTGTTTATTTCCACTACTAGACTCTTCTTACACAAAGTTCACTCTCTTGTCTCCTCCTTGAGAAGTAGAGAGTTTCTCAGGACACCTATAGGTAGGATGTCCTATCTAATTACAGTGATAAAATTTCATTGTTGCAAAGTAGGAACCTCTTCCTTGGTTATTGCCTCTTCCTCTCCAATTATTATTAGAGCCTCTTCCTCTTTTGAAGCTTCCTCTACTTGAGCTTCCTTCTTTTTGTTCTATCAACTTAGTTTCTCCTTGGTTCTTGGACTCTAAACTTCTACCACCATATCCACTTCTTTGTCCTCTATTATCTCTTCGTCTACCTTTGCCTCTAGTATTGCTTGAGTCTTTTTTCTTTCTCAACTTCTCTTCCACCTTTATTGCAAGTTGGTGGCATCTATGGATAGTGGTAGGTGTAAGAAAACTTAGTTCATCTTGTATATTCCATTTAATACCATTAAGGTATCTGGCTACCTTCACACTTTCCTCTTCTACAGTCCTTGATCTCATGCATAGTATTTGAAACTCTTCGGTATAAGAGTTAACATCCAAGTCTTTTTTCCTAAGACTTTGTCTCCTTTTATGCAACTAAATCTCATAGTCTTTAGGTACATATGCTTCTCTGACTTTGGCTACCATATCCTTCATAGTAGTTGTGGGTCTTTTTCCTTCTTTCTCTCTCTCATCTTGGATAAATTTCCACCAAGTGAGTGAAGACCCTCTAAGTCTAGCCTTTTCCACTTTCACTTTTTGTGTCTCAGTTATACCATCACTTCAAAGTGATTTTCTAGCCCTTAAATCTAGTCTAGGACTATCTTTGGTTCCATCTTTCCAGTGAAGATAAGAACTCCTTCCAGTGCCTTTCCACTAAACGCTTTCAGTTCCTTCAAGAATGGTTCTTCAGTGAGAACAGGGTCAGCTTCAGGAACCTCGTCATCCAAGGCTATTTATTTGCTCTTTCCTTCAACTTTATCTTTCACTTCTTCAGTCTTTTCTTCCACTTGGTCCACTTTGTGTTCTAATTGGGCCAACCTCTCTCGAATAAATGTATTCTCTTCTTCTTGCTCATCCACTTTCTTTGCCAACTCTACATTTTTCACCATTGCAGACTCTCCTACTCACTCTAATAGTTGGAACATTCACCACAAGCCAAATCTTATAAGCTTTGATACCAATCTGATAGGGACACTCCAAGGTGTGCTTGCACAAGCTCTTCTAGGACACTTCTAGTTCCTAGTCTTCACAAGATCCTAATTTATCCTCTAGGATCTTCCAAGTTTTGTCTTAGCTATCCTAGAACCACTCCAACATCACTCTATGATTTGGTCTCCTTTATGCTTCACCTCAAGGGTAACTATCAACCAAATGCTCCTTTATCACTTACTCCACCTTGGAAGATTCAAAGTGCATTCTCATCACCATTTCATCACAAGTGCTACAGGGGGTGAAATTCTTGTTGAGAAAACTTCTTTCCTCCTATATGACCCCATTATAATAGGTTATCAATGGTTTTACAAATGATCTCAAGGCACACACTGAATTTGGCCTTTTAGGCCTAATAGGTCAATTAGCCCTAATCAGTGAAATTTTCCCACTTCTCTCACAAAAATCTCAAAAAACCCCAAAAACAAAGTTTATATTCAGACACCATTTTCCAAGACACAAAGGATTTTGGTGGTATTATGGTTCTAGGGCCTCCGCATAGTAGGTTCCTAGAATTCAAGGTTAATAGGGAAAATAAGGGTATTTTTATGCAGTCTTCTAATTTCTACTTAGAAATATATATTAATGGATTGGCCAATGCCTAATCCTTTCATGAGGTATCTATAGGACCTCTATTCTTCTTAAACCATTCTTGGTTTCATTCTCCCAATCCTTCCCTTACAATTTGCACGCCATTAAACATTGTCATGCACCTAATCGGGCACACTAGACTCTCCTAGGGTATGACCTTAAAATTAGCTAGTTGTCTCTTCTGAGCTCCTCCTTTCATTATGCATACTATACAATGGCTTCCCTTCCATATCCCTTAGATCTGTGATGATTTTCATGGTGGAGAGCTGTGGGGGAGCCATGTTTCCTAAAACTGCAAAAACAACACCAACAACTATACTACTTGCAAATTTTTTGAAAAGCTAATCTAATAAACTCAAAATAACTCCACTACTGACTGAAAATTTCTTAAAACTACATCTACTACACAAATACAACACTGGATCACTTATTTCAATCCATCCATTAGCTCATGAACTCAAAACAAGTCGACTGTATGCAAAAATCAGAACTCAAAACTTCTCCTTCAAATTCAAATCAATCATTACATCACACTGCCTTGGGAAATGGGATCCTACTTGTCTAAATATGCCTTTCCCATGATTATATGCCATTACATTAATCATCCATCATTATTCTCTGAAGATAATCCAAGAATTCCAAATGTTTTCATGCAACTTTGGAAAGTTGCAAATGTTGTCATGCAACATTTTGACAACTTTGACAACTTTGCTAAAAACAAACTCCAATGAACTCAAACCGAATTAGAATGATGTAAAAAAATTTATAGAGGAAATTTGAGGCATATACCTACTCTTTTCTAAGCCTTAAATTCTTTTGGATCCATTTTCCCACATTTAGGCTTAATCTACCTCTAACCACTAATAAAGCATAAACACCTAGGTTAGATTGATCCTAGTAAAATCCACCTAGGTACACACATGCAAGACCTTCTTAGTTCAAATCAAAATTCTACTGACTTAGCTAAGGTCAGTACAATCCAAAAAAAAACTAGAATTGAGGATTAGCCTAGGTGCTCCTACACCAATTAATTATGGATTCACAACATTAATTGTTTATATCTCTTATGTTTAGATCATCAAGGTAAATGTTATACACCGTTGATCTTACGTTTTATAAGATATTTTAAAACCCTAAATAGGACAAGAAGTTTGATATATGTAATGTTACGATGTCATTTGTATTGTATGTTGATCAAGTAATGATCAAATAGCCATCATACTACGGACATCAAAGATCAGACAAGGGTTTTAGGACAAGGACCACAGTGCAAGAATTCAGTTTTTAGAATAGAGGCAAGGCTACCAAGCAGAGAAGAAGATATTATCATTCATAGTAAGGTGATATATTTATATGCACTGAAAGGATCTGTATTCACAATATATAGATTGTAATATGTTCAGATCACACAACTTTGTTACTCTCTAACAATTGTAACAATCCAAAAATCTCATAACAGAGTAGACTTAACCATCTTTGTATAAATATTTTAACCGAGTGCACACATACTTTGTGTTGCTAAATCCTCACACGAGGTAGATCTAATTAATCTCATTGTTACTCCTAACAAGGTAAGGTCACCAGAAGTGATCAATCTTTGTAAGCTTTAACAAGCTACTTTATTTACTGCAGTAGTGAAGTTTTGTGGGTCTCATCCCCACCACAGTTTTTACCTTCTAACAGGGGTTTTCTGCAATACCAAAATACTAGTGTCATGTATACTTAAATTTTATGTATGTTTATTGTTTACATTACATGCATTTACATTTCAGCAATGACATTACATGTTTGGTGAATGTTATCTACTCAGTCGGTTATAACAGAACATTTGGTTACAAAGATTTGTTTGAAAGTTTTTAAGGGTACTGATTCACCCCTCCCCTCTTAGCACACACCTTTATATTATCCCAACATAAGGAAATATAAAACTTTTACCCAAAAGGGGATATTTTGGGTCAAGGTGTGAACTCCTACAAGGAATAGAGATTATGGGTCATCTAAAGAAGGGGAATTTGGAGATTGCACCAGTCTTTGTGAGAATTGTGGAAAACAACACATGGAACATATGCCAAGAAATTATAGGGTGTTTATCTCTGTTGCATATTGGGAACTACCCTACAATGACAATATTTTTTATAGAGATCTGAGGGAAAATTTCAATATCCATTTCTTTCAATATTGCAAGAATGTCAAGCGGAGGATAGGGGAGGAAATACTCAACCCTGAAGCACGAAGGCTCATTTTCCCCTCCCAGGTGCTTTCCATATTTGTTAAACTCTTTGGATTTGTTGCAATATTTTTTTGGATTACAAGGAATTTCACATAAAGTGGTTGAATAAAGGTTTCTCCAAGGAAATACGCTCCTATACGTGATTCAAAGGTATGCCCTATGGAAGGGCTCTACTCAAGTAGGAGGAATATTTTTTCCTCTCCACTTCCTCATTAATGGACATACATTTAATAATGTGTATGACATTGTGAAGAACATCTTGCAAACACAAAATTATAGTTATACTCTCATTGCATTGCGTAGGTATGGTCAGATCTTGGGTCTCGTTCTCACTTAGCATATTAGGGATAAAGTCAATGTCCTCCTTATCCTCCTCAACCATGAACAATATGATGCCCTACAACAACCATGGTTCCCTAACCTCAACGTCACTCCACATCATGTTATTGTAGAGGGAAAAATGAGGCAAATTAAAGTGCCAATATAAGGCCTCTACAAGTGGGGAAAGGTGGTGAGTAGGAGAAACAAGGTGAGAATGACATGGCTCTCGAGGTTATGGAGGAATGACAGGAGTAGACTTCTTCAAAACATTGGTTTTTTGTTCATGCATAGTAGTACAATCATGTGATGAATGAGTCATCTCAGCAAATGGAAGTTTTTTAAGTTTCATCTATCTTTTTGGGAATCATGTATGTAGTAAGGGATATTATCTAGGTGTAAAACATGTAATTTTCAAGCCATTTTGTTTATGGATTATTTATATTTTAGACATTGTTAGGGGTTTGATATGCTTCTTAGTCTTTATTAGTAGGTCATAACTTGACTATTATGCTCTATGTTGGTTATGGAGAGCCAGTTCTTTTTAAAAAACTATACTTTTTTTATATATTAATATAAATATACAGCCTATATGCCTTTTGCGAAAAAAAAATCTTTTAGCCAAAAACTTCAAACACGATAAATATATAAATATCCTTTATGTGTAGTTTCCACCTCTAAAAGAAATTAAATAAATTAACGAAGATTACTTTGATTTTTTAGCACCTCTTCAAAATTAGTTTTTATGTCAACTTTTGTATTAAGTTTTCATCCTTGGTTACCTTAAATAGATAGAGATCCAAAAATCATATTTAAAATATTTTAGCTCAATTTTAATAGCCTTTCAAGTACTAAAATAAAATTCTTCTCAAAAAATCATAATGTGTCAAACTCGCACTTGTTCAATGCCCAAAAGAAACTTTATGCAAAAGCAATGTAATTGATGAGGCATAAAAAATAGCATAAAGAATTTTAATAATCTATAAGGCATCAGTAACAAAATTGCTAGAGTATAGTTGAGAAAGGTATGCATTTTTTCTCATTTTCCCAAAATGATAGTTTCTTGGGATTAAAGGTTCTCCAACACTTCTCCAAATGGTTTTATCCCTTCATGATTTTTAATTGTTGCAAATTTTTATATGTAGTGATTGATCATGTTGTCAAGCTCAAAATTTGGTGATTTTGAGTGCAGTTTTTTCATCCCAAATCAATTAATGGGGGAGTGCAAGTGGGTATAGACTATCCTACCTTTGAACTCAAGGCTCCACAGTAGCACTCTAAAGTAGAATAATTTCCCATTATTTAATAAAAGAGTCAATTTCTAGTTTGGTATGTAAAATGACCCATGCAAACCACAAAAAAAACTTGATCGATAAGTGACTATGGAGCGTGAAAAGTTAAGAGGTTTGAGGTAGCGTGAGTGCATTGATATATCACACAACAATGGTTTTTTGTGTAAGATTAATTTTTTGATAATAGAGGAAAGTAAGCAATTTTTTTCTCTACAGACGTAGAGTAGATTGAGTGGACCACGTTAAATTTGTGTGTTGTTTGAACTGTTGTTTTTTAATCCTATATTATATTGAATATTCTTGATTATTTTGGTATAATTAAATTCAAATAGAAATATAATAAAATTAGTTTCTTAAACTGTATTGAAAACTTTTAAAGAAAATGTAATTAGAAGGTGAAAAGTTAGATTTTGCAACATTTGCTAATAACTTTCTTGCCTATGCCAAAGTGAGAGCTTTAGAGCAAGGGGTGACATTCCATAAAAGCATAATCAAAAGTAAAATTTAATCATATGTCATTGTTGCAAGATTCCTCATAGATATTTTTAAGGCCACCCCTAATGTGATCCTAATAACCTAGCTATATGTTCTATATGTGCATTCATGTGTTACTATGTTCTATCTCAATGTTAATGTTTTTAAGGTCTATCTCAGTTCTATCATAGTTATGACGTTAAGTTGATAAGGATTTGTATAACGAATCTTGAAATGAAACAAAGTGGATCGTGTAAAGCTTATTTTCTATCATGAAATTGAAGATTCTAGCTTGATGACATTATATTAGTGATTATGAACCACTCTTCTTCTTTGAAAAAAATGTGTCAAGTTGTTCAATGTTTTTATCTATGCTTGAAATTAATGTGGCCATTTTTCTTACTTGTAATAGTTGTTAATCAACTTTCATATGCTTGATTTTGATGTTCTGTTAAGGTGATGATGTCATAATGATAACTCAACATGCTTTTGGTGGTGTAGCTTGACGTCACTAGGCATGCAAAGTAGACATAGAAATTTTAAAATTTAATTTATAATTGGAATTGATTATTTGAGGTGATTTATAATGTTTTTAATATAAAAAAATTATGGGCGACTTTAGGTTGTGTCATGTTCCCACCTTGTGAAAGTAGGCATGACATACATAGTGAGAGTTCCTGAATGCGTATTTTCTTTGTGGAGAGGTTTTAGCGCACACACGCATATATATATGCACATACATACATACATACATGTATGTATATGTGTGTATATATATGTATATGTGTGTGTGTACACCCCCCCCACACACACAGATATATATATATATATATATACACACACACACACACACACACACACATGTGTATACATACATACATATATATACACACATGTATGTATATATATACATAGACATACATACACACACACACATATGTATATACACACACACAAATATATGTGTGTGTATATATTTTCGTGTGTGTGTGTACACACACATAGATACATACTTCTATTTTTTAATTCTTTTTCATGCTCCTTATTTCCTTGGTCTCTTTGCCTTTTGTTGCATTTGGTATTTTATTAATTCTCTGGCTTCTCAATTCCTGTGCAACCTCTCAACCTTTCCCTCCTACAAATTTGACCTTTTTCCAACCCATGTATGCAATTCATATTCTACATCTCTTGGAACTCATTTACATCCTGATGATGGATCACAGAGTGTGATCTGTAACGTTGATGAAAAAACTTAAACATATCAAATCCAAAAATAGTATCAATTTATACTATGAATTATGGAAACCTCTTTGTTGGATCTTTTGATTACATTTTAAATGTTTAATATGTTGATGTAATGAGGTTTACTTGTTATAATGTGCATGCCTTAGTTTTGACACATAATTAGTGATGAACTACAATTGATTATATGTTTGAAGTCATTTGTTGATATTCAACCGAGTTGCAGAAGTGATGATAAACATTATCAGTTAATGTATTGTCATTGATGTCAACTTATTTGAGTATTATTATGGTGGAAAACATTTGTTATGAATTGAAGATTTGGAACAAACAATATTTCTGTGGTCAAAAAATGAATAGTTATGTATACACCAAGAGACGGTGTAAACTGAGTAAAATACAGTGTATACCAAGCACAGTGATAACCGAGAAAAGGATTAACGACACAATTATTGATAGATAAATTTAATTAAACCGAGGCTGACTTGGATGATGAGCTGGAAAATTGATGATTTCGAGGTAAAAGATAAAGTTTTTTATTTGATCAAACGGTTATTAAAATTCAATGAAGATCAGACGACAAAGATTGAAATGTGTTTTTAACACAATTGTCGAGGATGGATCAAGCGGGAAAATCAGTGATGGAGATTAAGCGGAAAGATTTGAAGGATGAAAATTAAATGATACATTATGTCTATATAAGAGACAAGAGATTTAATATATTATACATGATGCTATAATGCACACATGTGAATTTTATGCATGACTAATCAAACTGGTTAAAGACATAACCAAGCGTTATTCTGCAGACATCACCGAGCAAACAGAGGAAAGAGCATTACCGAGCAAAACAAGTATGCAGTATGAGATGAACTAAAGTGAACAAATTTATCAGAGGTATTATGTACTTATCATAGATTTGAATATCTACAAAATAGAGTTGTATTTGAATTAGATCATTATTGTATTAGTTTAACCATTGCTACAAATAAATCTTTTAATCGAGTAGGACAGTGAAGTCCTTATTATAACATTCAGAGAATGTTGATTGTTTTCTTGTTGACCCCATAGTGAATGCATGGTCAAGAGATAACTGTTAGTTTTAAATCCTCTAACCAGGTCACATTTAATAGTGTGCATTGTAACCTTTAATAGGGTTGGATCTTCACCGAGCTCACTTCAAAAGAGTGAAAATATTTTGGGTTACCGGTCCCAGGTGATTTTTCCCTTAGCAGGGTTTCCACGTTAAAAATTTGTGTCAATGTGCATGAATGTTTTGGATTGTTATTTTACTTTACACTTTATTTTATTGACCTAGATTGGTAATCATAGTATTAATTTACTAATACTCGGTAAACACTATCGATGAAATTTTAAGATTACATAATACATTTTCACCGAGTTGAATTATATGATTGAATTTGTTTTGGTATACATCTGGAGAAATTTGGGACCGTAGGATAATTTGTGAGGAAACTGATTCTAACTGATTCAGCCCCCTCCCCCCTCTCAATTATTCTAATAATTGGTATCAGAGCGTATAGTTCTTATCAAAGAGAAGACAATGCTTAGAAGAAAGTTTTGAAGGGCTTAAGCTAAAGATCACAAGATGTATAAGAGAGACGCACCTAAGATGAATAGGGAAAACTTCCCGACATGGAAAAGTAGAATGAGATTATACCTATCAGGAATTACAAGCAACATTGAAGATTTTATGGACAATGAATTCATTCTACCTACTGGACCTTTGATAGTAAATCAGATGAAAGAGAAACATGAACATAACCTTATCATGGTGGAGATTGCTTCTTCACTTACAAATTCATAATTTGAGCACATCAAGATATGTACAACTGTCAAGCAGATGTGGGATCAGCTTACACTAGTTTATGGAGGATATGTAAATGTAATGAGAACCAAAGCTGAAAGTCTCCGTGGAAAGTTTGATGACATGCAAATGAATGAAGCAGAAAACATCACACAATACAGTAACCGACTTAAAGAAGTTGTATATGGTATTAGAGGATCTGGTGGAACTATTGATGAAGACACAATTATGAGTAAGATTCTTAGAACTTTATTTCCTATATATTCTATAAGATTCTCTGTAATTCATGAAATGAGAGCTGCACTTGGAAATAACATTATTGCTGATAGTCTTGTTGGAAGATTGATTTCTTTTTAGCTAAATAATTTTTACAACAATATTGTATCATCTATGGAATATGTATTTATGTCTACTTTGAAAATTGGTAAATCTAGTAGCAAACACATAATCATAAATAACAGTGATAGTGATAGTGATGACAATGAACTTGATGAACTTGAAGCTTTAATGGTTAGAATATTGCATAGAGGTAAAGGAAATATAAAGGTAAACTACCTTTGATATGCTTTAACTATAAAGAGATTGGCCATTTTGCTACAAGATGCCCTAACAGAAAGGATGATGATAGAAATGATAGATCTAATGATAGAAAGGATGACCGAGACTACCAAGGCAACTGACAGTATGACAGAAAAGATAATTGAGATTACAAATAAAAAGGTAAGAAACCTTGTTAAATTTCTAAAGATAAAGTTAATAACAGTGGTACTGACAGCAATGAAGATATTAAGACAGTGTTTGTAGCATTGAAAGATGATTCTGATGAAGATGAAAGGTATGTAGAAACAAAACTTATCTCTAAAGTTATTAAACATAATATTTGGGTTATTGATAGTGGTTGTACACATCACATGACTAGTGATAAAGGAAAATTTTAATTTCTTGAACATTATGATGGAGGATCAGTAAGAATGGAAAATGATACACCATGTCAAGTAAAGGGAAAAGGTGCTATTATGCTGAACAAACAAATCAAATGTGAAAATGGTTATTGGGTAAAAGGACTTAACTACAATTTGTTGAGTGTTTCACAGTTTAATAACACAGGTCACCGAGTCACATTTGAGAATAGAAAAGCAAGAATCTATGATGGAAAAGGAAAGTTGATCGACACTAGTGAACAATCTAAAGGTAACCTAATCTATCTTGACACAATTGAAACTACTTGTTTATTGACAAAGAATGAAGATATATGGTTATGAAATAAAATACTTTGTCATGTAAATTTTGACAACATGGTTAAGATTAGTAAGAAAAGAAAATTTAGAGGCTTACCGAGCTTAACTAAACCAAACCATGTAATGTACAAAATTGTCAAATGGGAAAGATGTCAAAATCTAGTTTCAAGAGCAAGAAATTTTCATCTAATGATATTTTGGAGTTAGTTCATACAAACCTATGTGGACCAATGAGAATACAGAGCTATTGTGGGGGAAAATATTTTATTTGTTGATGACTACTCTAAGATGATGACTGTCATGTTCCTAAAAACAAATCTGAAGCATTTAAGATGTTGAAGTGGTACAAAGCAAAAGTAGAAAAAGAAACTGGTAGAGATCTAAAGTGTTTGCGATCTGATAGAGGAGATGAATTTATTTATGATGAGTTCACTAACTTTTGTAATGAGTATGGAATCAAAAGACAGGTTTCTGCACCGAGGACACCACAACAGAACGGAATTGTTGAAAGAAGGAATAGATCAATTATGGATTGTGCCAAAACATTGGTGATTGAAAAGAGAGTTGCAAAAGCATACTCGAGAGAAGCAGTCAACATAATTGTTTACACACTTAACTAAGTACAATTGAAGAAACATTCAAACAAAACACCTTATGATCTATGGTATGGTTATACTCCCAATGTGAGCTATTTCAGAATATTTGGCAGTCGGTGTTATATTTTGAAAGATGACCAAAATGGTAAATTTGATTCAAAAAGTGATGAAGGAATATTTCTTGGATATTCTACTAAGAGTAAAGCTTACAAATGTTTGAAAAAGACAACTAACAAAATCATTGAGAGTGCAAATGTGAAATTTGATGAATTTGGTGAGCTAAATGATGAGGACAACATGAAAGAACCTGAATATTAGAGTAGATTTGTTTATTGGGAAGAACCTGATACTATACCAATGCAGATGCCTAGCGTTACCATGCAACAGGGTAATGTTACCAGGCAACAGGTTAATGTCATTGGGCAATTGGTAGCACAGACCGAGAATCAAGAAAATGTTGAAACTGAAGATCATGAACCAGAAGACAATGAACATACATAAGAAGATAATGAAGAACAGAGAGTTGAACATGTACTTGCTAAATATGTGAGAAGACATCATCCACATGATTAGATCATTAGAGACAAAAGAGCAGCAGGCATGATGACAAAAAGTAAGTTTAGAGATGACACTTGTTTAATTTGTGAATTGGAGCCTATGAATGTTAGAGATGCATTATAAAATGAAGAATGGTTTAATGCTATGAATGAGGAAATTGAGAAAATACAGAAAAATAAGACATGGACATTAGTACCGAGACCGAGTGATAAAAATATCATTGGCACCAAATGGATTTTCAGAAACAAACTAAATGAAGATGGGAATGTAACAAAAAATAAAGCAAGATTAGTTTGCAAAGGGTATGCACAAGAAGAAGGAATTGACTATGGAGGAACTTTTGAACCCATTGTTAGACTTGAAGGAGTAAGAATAGTACTTGCATACGCTGCATTTAAATGATTCAAGGTATATCAGATGGATGTGAAATCTTCTTTTTTAAATGGAATACTGGAAGAAGAGGTATACATTGAACAACCTGAAGGATTTGTTGATCCTAATCAGACACACATGGTATGTAAGTTACACAATGCTTTATATGGACTGAAACAAGCACTAAGAGCATGGTATGAAAGATTGCATTCTTATCTTATAAGCACTGGATTTATTAGAACAAGTGACAACAACAATTTGTATTTAAAAGGAGGAAATGATGATAAGACACTTATTGCTGAAATATTTGTTGATGATATCATATTTGGAGGTAATGATAACTCATGCACTTCATTTGCTGATGAAATGAGGAAAGAATTTGAGATGTCGATGTTTGGTGAGATCAATTTTTTTCTAGGATTTCAAATTTTACAACAAACTACAGGTATATATATTACTCAATCAAAATACATCAATGAAGTACTAAACAAATTCAAAATGGAAGAATCAAAAGCATTCTAAAAACCTATGGTGACAGGATGAAAACTGACAAAAGAAGACAAGACACCTAAGGTAAATAAAACTTTGTGCATATCTATGATTGGTAAATTGATGTATGTTGTACACACAAGACCTGACATAGCACACGTAGTTGGAATAGTTGCAAGATTTTTTGTAACACTAGAGAACAACATATGACTGTTGTAAAAAGAATTTTTAGATATATGAAGACAACTGAAGATTATGGACTATGATATAAAAGAGAAGGAAAGTTCAAATTGAAAGTTTATACTGGTGATGATTGGGCTGGGAACATAGATGATAGAAAGAGTACTATTGGTGGAGCATTCTTTATTGGAGAAAGACTAGTTACTTGGATAAGAAAGAAGAAAGGATGCATATCTTAGTCAACTGCAGAAGAAGAGTATGTTGCTACTGCTACAAATTGTTCGAAGATAGCATGGATAAAACAATTGTTGAAAGGAATGAATGAAGAGATCATTGAACCAATGATGATTTACTGTGATAATACAAGTGCTATAAATATTTCAAAGAATCTTGTGATGCATGCAAAGTTAAAGCACATATCTATAAAATATTTCTACTTGAGGGAACAAGTACAAGACAAACAAGTAATATTGGAATATGTACAATCAAAAGAACAACTTGCAAACATATTCACAAAACCCTTACCAAAGGATAAATTTGAGTACTTGAGAGGTAGACTAGGGGTTCGTCCCTTGTCTATTGGTAACTAAGATGATTAGGAGGTTGCATCAACCTACATGAAATGAGAATATCAATCATGTTGATGCAAAGATGAACTGGACCGACACAGAGATATCAATACACTGAAAGGTACCTACTGCACCGAAAATCAGAGATATTTTACTTGGCTACTGAAGAGATGCATATTTATTTTTGGCATTATTTTTAAAGAGAGAGAATTGTTTAATGAAATATCTACCCACTAAAGGGAGAAAAGAGAAAGGGAGAGACATATCTAATCTACAGAGAGATTCAAGAGCTGAAAAGTCAAAATTACAGGGAGAGTCTATGTGGTGAGTTTTTGTTTATACTAACACAGTTTATATTCAAGCTAGGGAGAGCTACAGAATTGTTGGTTTTTGTTGTATGGCATTTTATATTGCATATTTCATATTGTGTTGCCATCAATGCCAAAGGGAGATATTGATGAACTATAACTAATTATATGTTTGAAGTCATTTGTTGATATTCAACCGGGTTGCAGAAGTGATGATAAACATTATCAGTTAATGTATTGTCATTGATGTTAACTTATTTGAGTATTATTATGGTGGAAAACATTTGTTATGAATTGAATATCTGGAACAAACAATGTTTATGTGGTCAGAAAATGAAGAGTTCTATATACATAGAGAGAAACTATAAACCAAGTAAAATACAGTGTATACTAAGCACAGTGATAACCGAGCAAGGGATTGACGACACAATTATTGATAGAGAAGTTTAATTAAAATGAGACTGACTTGGATGCTGAGATGGAAAATTGATGATTTAAGGTAAAAGATAAAGTTTGTTATTTGATCAAACGATTATTAAAATTCAATGAAGATCAGACGACAAAGATTGAAATGTCTTTTTAACACAACTGTCGAGGATGGATCAAGCGGGAAAATCAACGATAGAGATTAAGAGGCAAGATTTGAAGGATGAAAATTAAATGATACATGATGTCTATATAAGACTAAGAGACAAGTGATTCAACATATTATACATGATGCTATGATGCCCACATGTAAATTTTATGCATGACTGATCACACTGGTTAAAGACAGAACTGAGCGTTATTCTGCAGACATCACTGAGAAAATAGAGGAAAGAGCATTAATGAGAAGAACAAGTATATAGTATGAGATGAACTGAAGTGAACAAATTGATCATAGGTATTATGTACTTAGAATAGATCTAAATATCTGCAAAATACAGTTTTATTTGAATCAGATCATTACTGTATCAGTTTAACCATTGCTACAGATAAATCTCTTAACCAAGTAGGATAGTGAAGTCCTTATTATAACATTCAGAGAATATTGATTATTTTCTTGTTGACCCCATAGTGAATGCATGGTCAAGAGAGAATTGTTAGTTTTAAATCCTCTAACTAGGTCACATTTAATAGTGTGCATTGTAACCTTTAACATGGTTGGCAGAGTGTCTGAAGGAAATGAAAGAAGTTGTTGGCAACTCTGAAGCTCAGGCTGAGTATGCTAACAAGGTGGAAACCATGGAGAAACAAATCAAATATATTAAAGACGGAATGGAAAAGGATAACAGTGAGGAACAAATTAAGATTCTGAAGAATAAAGTGAAAAGACTGGAGGCATCAGTTAAAAAAATAGGGGAACAATGTCTCATTAGCCTAAAAGCATACTGTGGTCATGCGCAAATTATCATGGATAAAATGGACAGGATTAACAAGGATAAAGACAGCAGTATAGTGGAGACTATGGGCCTGGGATCGCGCACCAGAGCCAGTGCCAAGAAAAAGAGTCCTAAGGAGGACAAAGAAACAAAGGAGCTTAAAACATCGGTCAACAACATGAAGATCATGGTCCTCGAAGCTGAGGAGCTGGTGAAGGAGATGTAGCTGTTCCTTTTGCTATCCTGGTTGGGTTTTTTTTTGCTGTCCCTGCTGTCTTCTGTTGTTTCTTTGGGACTTTTTCTGTTTGGAATGTTTTTTTTCTGTTCCTTTCTTTTAAGGTTCTCAAGCATAGTTGTTTCTGCTTTATTATGTTCATCTCTCTTTAAACTCTAGGTTGCAGGTCCTTGTAAAACCTGTTGAACTCTTTGTTTTTTGTAAAGGTTTCGGGTCCTTGTAAAACCTGTTTTTACTTAATCAGAGCATGGTTGGCTCTTCATGAGCTCACTTCAGAAGAGTGAAAATATTTTGGGTTACCGGTCCCAGGTGGTTTTTCCCTTAGTAGGGTTTCCATGTTAAAAATCTGTGTAAATGTGCATGAATTTTTTGTATTGCTATTTTTCTTTACACTTTATTTTATTGACCTATATCGGTAATCACAATATTAATTTACTAATACTCGGTAAACACTATTGATGAAAGTTTAAGATTACATAATACATTATCACCGAGTTGAATTATATGATTGAATTTGTTTTGGTATACATCTAGAGAAATTTGGGACTGTAGTATAATTTGTGAGGAAACTTATTCTAACTGATTCACCCCCCCCCCTCTCAGTTATTCTAACAAATTAGTTTAATGTATTAACAAGTAGTAGTTGTTGTTATTTTAGCCATCGTACTTATTTTTTATAGCAACTTACATATATTTATAACCATGGATTTAGTGTTTGTGTTTGGATATCAACTTGAGGTAAGACTTATGTTTCTATGTGACATCTAGTGTGACATATCTTTGGGTGGGATCTTATCTTTTGTGCATTGGCATGATGGAGGAAGTGAGGATTCATGTTTGAGGTGGTGGTCACTTTGATTATTGATGCAAGTATCTTAATGGAGCATGTGGAGGACTTTGATGTCTTTATGGTATGTGTTGGTTGTAGGGATTGTTCTATGTTCATTTTAAAATACTTTTTAACATGTATAATGTATACAACGAGTGGGAAAATATTTAAAAAAGGTGTGTTTTGTACCTTGCATAATGCCATAATGTAAAATTGGTATCATTTATGGTGTACCTATGGGGTCTAGGGATATGTGCATCACTTGGGTTAGACATTATTAGGGTCACTTCTTCTGTTGTACGTAACATTGGAATAAATATGTAATGTGGGCTTACACTTTGAAAAATATTTAGTATTGGAAAAAATATTTAAGAAAGTAAATGAGAAGGGGAAACAATTTTGTAAGCTCGTGGTAGCAGTCTTGTGGTTTATGTAATAACACTTGTTAGTTTTGTGCAATATTCTTTCTGTAAAAGCAAGCACATGAATAGTTATTATAAGGTGAAAAATGATGTGGATAGGGTTTAGAACAATGGGGGATTGCACATAAATGAAACCATATGCCTTCATTAATCACTTACATTTAATTGTAATGATAAGGAATATAAATCTAGAAATGTTTGCAAAGAATAATGAAATGACATACGTACCTCATAACATAGCAGATCTAGAAATACCTATTTTCTAGTGTCTGTACTAAGTTTCTAGAAATTTTGCAACCAAATCTCCTTTTCTGATCCAGGTCGACCTTGACCCAAATGCAGTTCGACCTTGACCCCTTTATGTCGACCTTGACCTACGCTGCTCTGACGGAAATTTTGTTCACAGATCCTGAAAGTTTGCCAAAAAGGGTATCCAAATCTACTCTGTGATTCATTATTTCGTACCTATACCTGCAAGAGAAAAAGGGTTTTGTTTATTGGGGGAGGGGTTTGCCTTAGTCAAACCCCAATTTAGGAATCAACCTTGAAATCAAAATTGAAATGGAGAATGCTAGAAAGTAGTAGAAGTAGATCTAACAATGAAGCTATGATATTCAATAGATATGTAATTGTATTTCAAATGGAAACAAGTATGTTGATATGAAATCTTAGACTCAACATTAAAATTCATAAATGTAAATCAAAACCTCCATGAATGTACTCTTTTAATCCACCTTGAAGGAAGAATGAATGAATCTTGAGGATGCACAAAGGATCTTGAAGGAAGATCACACCACCATGATGGATAGATCTAGGGTTTGAATGATGAATCTTAAATGCTTGAACCAAATCCCTTCAAAGGCTTGAATGCTTGAATCCTTGATCTTCAATGGAGAAATTGAATGCTTGAGAAGAAGACTTGAAAAACTTTATTAAACACTTGAAATCTTGAAATCATGTAGAAAGATTATGCGTAGATGATATGATCCGTTCGTGTGTCTTGGTCTTGTGTGCTTATGTTTGTGAGCCTTAGAAAATGAGAGGAGAAAGACTTCCTTATATAAAAGTCTAGGGCACAAACTTCTAGAGAGGCCAACATGGGAGAATTAAATTCCAATTAGGCATATAGCCCTATAAGTGGACCTATACTAAATATCTTTTAAGATTCGCCACTTCAAAACCCGAAACAGCCAACCCAGAAGCGGGAAAATAAACTTTTGAGTTTCCCCCGCAGCCGGCAAACTTTCCAATGGAAAAGGGGGACCTGGGTCAAGGGTGAGGTTAAACCTAACCTAGGTCAGGGTTGAGGTTGACCTTGGCCTAGGTCAAGGTCAAGGTCAACCTTGACCCAGGGGATCAAGACCCCTAGAAAATATGCTAGGTGGGGAAAACAATGCCCAGAGAGGCCCAATCAGGGTCATAAACATGCACAAAAGATGGAAAAATGAGAGGACAACATGATGATGGCCAAAAAAACCCCCTAAGGAGGGCTAAACAGTCTTAACATGGAAGTTCTTCCATTTTAAGATGATACATTAAGCCCCCACTTTAGCGGGAGTATGGAAATCAAACATACTTGCAGTAAAGTTAGAAGAAAGACTCCAGTGGATCACAACGAGGTAGAACATCACTTAGTCAAGGAAATGAGCCCCCAGGCCAAGGATTCTAACTCACCATACATGCACAAGGGCACGAAAACAAAGAGAAAACAAAGACAAAGCTAAAAGACACAAAAAAGGAGTTAGTACAAAAACAAACCCAAATCAACTAGCAAAGGAAACCTCACTAAGAAATGCTTCCTATACTAATATCATGTTTGGAAACATATCATAAAAGCATAAATGACTACATAAGAAAGACAAGAGAAACACTATAAATAACATATCTTCATGATCTAATCCTACTAGCATGAAAGTGAAAGAGAGAGCAGAGAGAGTGATTACCTCACCCAGTAAGATGCCCACCTTACCGTGAATCACCAAGGAGGGAGAGCCCAACAAGTAGCCAAACCTGATAGTTCACCCATAAACTGTGCTTTTTAGTTGTAATGCATCTTCTGATGGCTTTTGGAATACCCATAGATCCACATTCTTGTATCACTATAGAATATAAAATGTGTGTCTCTTCAGGATTTAGCAACTTATGTGCGTTACCTTCCAAGGATTTAGCATATTTGAAATTGAAAATGTGTATCTCTTCAGGATTTAGCAACTTATGTGTGTTACCTTCCAAAGATTTAGCAAAAAAATAAATATAAAAATGCGCCTCTTTAGGATTTAGCAACTTATGTGTGTTACCTTCCGAGGATTTAGCAATAAATAAAAATGTGTCTCTTCAGGATTTAGCAACTTATGTGCATTACCTTTCAAGGATTTAGCATGTTGTAAAATGTAAACCATAGTATAAGGGAGACCCTATATATGCCCCCTCCTTATCATGGCTACCTAATAGATAGGATAAGGAATAGAAGAAGGATACCTACTTCACAAAATAAGGAGATATCATGTTAGCAACCATGTACACTATAGTCTTAGCGAAGAGTATTGACCCTTACATCTAAGAGCATAGATAATCGTGAAAATGATATGTCACTTATGGAAAAAGGATCCTCAAAGAGGAAAAGATCTTATCAGCAAGACCCCCACCGTAGAGGAGTGCTTTGGATAAAATATCATCTTTCAAAGAAAATCAAAGAGGGATCAAAGAGGAAGAGGAATCTTGGAATAAAGGAAGCAAACTCTAAATCAAAGCAAAGGCAAGTGTTTATAAAGAACATAATTTGCAAAATAAAGAAAAGGTGATGAGCTAGGACAGTCACCTCTCATATAAAAGGTAGCCATAACCAAAATGTAGGTCTTTATAAGGAAATAATGTTGCAGAATAAACAAATGCCACTAAGCTAAGGAAAGTAGATCCTTGGGATATACCAATCAAATCAGGATATGTTGTAACAAAGAGATATATTTGAAAAACAAATGTCTTAGAAAAGATATAATGAATACTAGAAGAGACTTATGGATGATTATGAGAAAAGGAAGGATATACTGTATCATAATACAAAACCATAGGGATAAAATATAGAAAGAATAACCAATTAAGCTCAAAACAAAATACATGATAAGAGCATAATGGATCCTATAAAAATGGAAGAAATACCTATTGCCCCCCAGTGAAGAGACAAAAGGGGGAAATATCTATATTATAGAAGAACGAGGGGTATTCCCCTCATAGAAATTATGAAGAAATTGTAATACCGCACGAGAGTAGCTCTTTCTCTAACATATATCTTGAAATGCACACAATCAGCAAGTAAATGTGTATTACTATAATGAAAAGGACATTTGTACTTGGAGAGAGCATCTTCTGACATAGGTTTAAATATTTCTTTCTTATAATTCATTAACTGAACATACACCTTCTTAGCCACATCTTGAGGGGTATCAGGGTAATCTAAGGAAGGTGTTGGAAGAAGAACATGAAGAGGAGGGCGATGATCAAAATCAACCACCTTAAATTGAGATAGTGGAAAGACAAGACCATACCTATCTTTTTTAGTAGATAGATGAACCAGATATTTAATACCTTGTTCATTAACACCAAGCCCTAAACCCTTATAACCTTGTTTAGCCACCATTTTGTATCTTGTAGTGTACATATCTTGTAAAGCTTTTGCAGGAGGTGATTGTTGACGGTGATCATGAGAAAATATTGTGTAAGGTGGAATGATAGGTTTAGAAGAATTTTATTTTCTCTTCCCTTTAATATCATCATGGATCAGATAAGAAGGGGAAGGTAAATCAAAGAATTCTTGCACATCTGCATCATGAACCATAGTTTGAGAATAACTAGGGATAGGAGATGGAGAAATAGGAGTGGGAATATGAGGAATTGGATTAGGAAGGATAGGATTAGGATTAGGAAGATTAGGAAATGGACTATCATCTACCAAATTCTTCACATAATCCAAAAGAGCAATAAGTCCGCCACACAAATTCTTAATGAAAGTTTTGAAAGTAGGAAGGCTAGTATTAGTCAATCTCATAATAACATAAGCAAGTGAAACATGAAGAGTGAAAAACATAATGAAATGTATGATACTCTCATAAACATCATTATAATTGAGAGGTCCATGCATAACATGAATAGGTGTATTGAGAATAACCAGACCAACCTTAACAGGTAGCATAATAATGCCCAAAGTTCTCTTTGCAATATTATCAAATGCATGAGTAGGAACATTATCAGGTTGAATAATTGTAAGATCAGCCTTAATTTAATTAAGCATATCCATGCTACAAACATTAAGCCTAGATCCATTGTCAATTAATGTTCTACGAATGATACTCTGATTAATAGAAACAAAAACCATACGAGCATCATATTGATTCTGCACCTCAACAGAAGGTAAATCATCACCGATAAACACAATAGGAGGTACAGAAGGCATAGTATTCATGCACTCCAAAAAGGAATTAATATTCTCTTTCTTAGGAGGCCAATTAGGAAGGGTAGATAAAGCCTTTTACAATGCCTCATGATATGTCAGGGAAGTTTGAAGCAATTCCCATAAACATGTCTCAGCGGGAGTAGCACACAATTTTTCAACTAAGTCATACTCCTTAAAGGAAGATGGAAACCTAGGTGCTTGAGGGAGCATAGGTTGAGAAGGAGCTAAAGAAACCAAAATAGTAGGTTGAGGGTTATTTCATCTGTGATAAGCATGTGAAATGAAATCCATGTTATCAAATAAATCCAAAGGATCTCTAGGTTTACCCTTAATTGTTATTCAAGGAAATCCTTTTACCATCAACAAAGGTTTAGGATATAACATTCTAGGTACATCAATGTTGCAAATAGTGGAAAATGAAGGTAACCATTCACACACCTATGGTAAAGGTCAATTGAAGAGGTTATAGAGGAGGATGAAATAGGAATAGGATCAATGAAGATCTTATCCGAATAATTTTCATCCTCACTACCATGTACCTCATTAGGGGATCTATCCTCTTTTACAATAAAATCCTCATCAAAGTATTCAAACAAAAATCATACATGTTGAACACAAAGTAACACTACAAGCATGAAAAATGTAAATGTTTTTGTATTTTTAAAGAAATTTTGTGAATTTTTTTAATTTTTTAAATATAAATGCAAGAGCATAAAATAAATCTACTTTTATATGCATGTAATATCTAACATAAAATGTAAATCTAACACCAAAAAGAAAGAGTTGTCATAAACGGGTTCACCAAAATGTAAGGTGAAAAATGACATGGATAGGGTTTAGAACAATGGGGGATTGTACGTAAATGAAACCCTATGCCTTCATTAATAACTTACATTTAATTGTAATGATAAGAAATATAAATCTGGAAATGTTTGCAAAGAATAATGAAATGACATACATACCTCATAACATAGCAGATCTTGAAATACCTATTTTCTGGTGTCTGTACTGAGTTTCTAGAAATTCTGCAACCGGATCTAGAATAGAAACACAGAGATAGAGACAACCCATAAATATTTTCCTTTTCTGATCTAGGTTGACCTTGACCTAAATGCAGTTCAACCTTGAACCCTTTATGTTGACCTTGACCTGCGCTGCTCTGACAGAAATTTTGTTTGCGAATCCTAAAAGTTTGCCGAAAAGGGTATCCAAATATATTCTATGATTTGTTGTTTCATATCTGTACCTGCAAGAGAAAAAGGGTTTTGTTTGTTGGGGGAGTGGTTTGCCTTAGTAAAACCCTGATTTAGGAATTAACCTTGAAATCAAAATTGAAATGGAGAATGCTAGCAAGTAGTAGAAGTAGATCTAACATTGAAGCTATGATATTGAATAGATATGCAATTGTATTTCAAATGGAAACAAGTATGTTGATATGAAAGCTTAGACTCAATATTAAAAATCATAAATGTAAATCAAAACCTCCATGAATGTATGCTTGGAATCCACCTTGAATAAAGAAAGAATGAATCTTGTGGATGCACAAAGGATCTTGAAGGAAGATCACACCACCATGATGGATAGATCTAGGGTTTGAATGATGAATCTTGAGTTCTTAAACCAAATCCATGCAAAGGCTTGAATGCTTGAATCGTTTATCTTCAATGGAGAACTTGAATTCTTGGGAATAAGACTTGAAAACCTTGATTGAACACTTGAAAGCTTGAAAACATGTAGAAATATTATGCATAGATGAGATGATCTGTCTGTGTGTCTTGGTCTTGTGTGCTTATGTCTGTGAGCCTTAGAAAATGAGAGGAGAAAGACTTCCTTATATACAAGTCTAGGGAACAAACTTCTAGAGAGGCCACCATAGGATAATTAAATTTCAATTAGGCATATACCCCTAGAAGTGGACCTATACAAAATATCTTTTAAGAGTCGCCACTTCAAAACTTGAAACAACCGACCCAGAAGCGGGAAATAAACTTTTGAGTTTCCCCCCGCACCCGGAAAACTTTCCAATGGAAAAGGGGGACCTAGGTCAAGGTCGAGGTCGACCCTGACCTAGGTCAGGGTCATGGTCGTCGAGGTCGACCTTGACCCAGGGGGTCAGGACCCTTGGAAAATATGCTAGGTGGGGAAAACATTGGCCGGAGAGGCCCAATCAGGGTCCTAAATAGGCACAGAAGATGGAAAATTGGCATAAATGAGAGGACAACATGATGATGGCCCAAAACACCCCCTAAGGAGGGATAAATAGCCTTAACATGGAAGTGTTTCCATTTTAAGACGATACAGTTATTAGGGTTGGTTATTGTGACAACTTATTGATTAAGACTAGTTTTAGCATCTCTTATAGGTTGCACATGTGAGGAGAAAAACATGGATTTACATCTATAATTACATGATTATGATTTACTTTTTCACGAGTTCATGTAGAGAGATTTATCCTTTAAATATATTCATGAAGACTTTGTAGATTCATTGTAATCTTTGTTCATCAGAAAATACATGATGATGAATGTTTTTAGAGGCTGGGTTTTATCACTTGAGAGTTTTCCTAAGGTATATCTTTTGTCACCTTGATGATACATCTATTTATTCTTTTGCATGTAAATTCTAAATACTTGTTGGCATAATTTTCTCCATTGGAGCTTTGTGGAAATAGTATTATATGGTTAATACAACAAAGTAAACTCTCTTATACCAAATAAGTTCCTAAACCATTGAAGGTCCCTTTCCAATATTAAATTATAATGTAGGAAATCATATTGCCTTTTGTATTTCCAAATAAAACAATAACCTTAGCAAGCTCAGACCAATAAAAGAAAAGATGTAATTTTACTTCATCATATTTTACAGCAAATATAATCACCAACAATTTAAACAATTCGTTAAAAAAACAAATGTCTAAATTATCATAGGTAACATGAGTTATTTTCACAAGAAAATATTGATTCCAATTATCTACCACCTATAAAACATCTCCCATTGTGAGAAATATGAAATCAAGTTGCCATCATTTCAACTTCATTTTTTGCATGCATGTCTACTGAAGCACTTGCAACAATATAGGATAAAAGAATTATTTTAATCATGACTTTATGGTAGTCCATTGTTTCATATAAAGATCTCATTTTCCACAATCAAGGAGGATGGTAGCAAAAGTTGTGGAATTAGTGGTCTATGAGATCACATTTATTTGAGACAAGTTATTCATCAACTCATGTGCCTTGTGTATGCATTCATATTTTGCATACATGTCTATCATGGTACATCCAACTACATCTAACAAAGATAAACTTTTGGTAATATTTTGAAGTATGTTGATACCTTGTTCTAAAACTTCTATTTTAACACAGGTTGAAGGGATGTTGGAAAATTTCATCAGTCAACCTTTCACATACTAATTAGATTTAATTTTAAAAAAATTAGGGCTTTTTAATTAAGCCCATTTTATGCATATCTTACAATCTTTTTATTCTAGAATACTAATCCTCTTTTAATATTTTTTTAAGAAATTCACTCATCTTGTTTGTGTTTACACACTTTTCGCACATGTCTACCAAGGCACTTGCAACAATAATGTAATATAAAAAGGTACTTTCAATTTTTATTTTATGGAATTCCATCCCTTGAAGCTCTTATTGTGACACAATTAATGATGATGTTGTCAAAGGTTTTCAAATTAGTGTTCCATGATATCACAATGCTTTGAGACAAATTTCCAATAAATTACATGCCTTATGTATGGTTCCATATTTTGTATACATGTTTTTGGGGTAATATAAATGAAAAAAATAAAATTTCAATTATATTTTTATGGATGTTGAACTTACCTTGCTCTAAAGCTACCATTCTGGCACAATTTGGAATCATGCTATAATAAAGTTAAGATAGCGAAACAATTTCCCACTCTAACCTTAAGAGGACTTTGTAAAAACTTTCTGAGATCTTTTTAATAGTTACATAAACTTAACATAAATAAATATAACTAGTATGCATACCACAACACAATGATTCACATAGGCAAAACCATTTTGGGAGAAAAACCCCACACTCCAAAAGCCACCTAGTTTGTTATTTAGAAATAAAAAAATAACATAATATAACTCAAAGCAAACTTCTCACAAGAGTATCACCAACCAAAGATCTAGAGGTAACTCAATAGCTATAATATTCTGACATACAACCTCCATCTCAAGCACCTAATTTATTGGAGATATAATACATGAACTCATCAAACGATATTACAAAACCATGAGCTAAAACCACTTGAAATATAAGGGTCATGTATTATCTCTGATTGAAGATGTCCTAAGATGTGTCAAAATACACACCAACATGTGTAACGCCATTTTACAATTCATTTATATATCCAACATCTTTTTACATTTCCTATTTAGGGGACCCAATTTTTGGAGGCCATAACTTTCAATCTGTGTGTCTGATTGATGAATTTTTTAAAGCATCAGAAATATTTTGACATGCTCTATTAAGCTATGACCCACTACACCAATTATGGACACTTCCAGGCTATTTTTGAGTCTCTAAGGACTTCAAATTTGACTTCAACTTGTTATGCCCTGCATCCTCGTCCCTACATTTTGTGTGCAAAATGTTGGGTCTCCCTTTTTATTTTCTGCTTTTGGCTCTTGCCTTGTCTTTTGCCTTTGTTTCCTCATTTTCCTTCTCTGGGTTTTCTATCCCGTGGTGTTGGTTTTGCTTTTGTTTTTGTCCCTCATGTCTCTGGGACCCGGTCCCAAAGTTGGTCGCTCCTTGTCCAGGAGCCAGACCCCAAACTTTGGGATTCTCTGCCACGATGTCTCTTTTTCGTAAGAGGGTATGGTCGCGCAGAATCCCCGGGCCTAGAGTCCGGAGGTCTACCTGTTCTAGAGTTTGTGGAAAGAAATGTAACTTTCTTTTCACCTCGGGTATAAATAGGAATCACCTGTCATTTTAACGGTTACCGCGATTAAAAACACTTAAGCGATTTCAGAGCGATTCCTTAGCGATTTGAGCAAGAATTAAGTGCAAGTTATTATGAGTTGTTCTGAGCAATTACAAGTTGTTTTCGGTGTTGGTTGGTGATCATTTAGAGGTGGAAGCTATTACAAAGTGTCCAGGGTGCCTTTCCTTCCTTGCCTTTCTTCGGATTTCAAGTTGGTGTCTCTGTTTCTTTCCTTTGTTTTCCTGCTTTTTGTTGTGTTTTGTTTGTGTTTTCTGTCTTGTTTGTTTGTGTTGTTTCTGCATTTTGGTCATCTGGTTCACCGCCCGTTGGTGGGTCAGCTCTGCCAGAGGGTTGTCCACCCTCTGTGTGGTGTAAAGTATATTGTATGATGTACATTTTCTGTGTTGTTTTGTATAGGGTTATCATTCTGTGTTGTCATTCTGCTGTAAATTCAGTGTATTGAATGTAAATCTATCTATTTTCCATGTATATATCCTTTATCCCCACTGTACTTAGGTGTATATTTTGTATATATTCATCTGGTCTCGCATCAAGCTCATCGTGCTTCCTTTGTTTTCTATTCAAATTTGCGAGCTCGTTCCAAACAGAATACCACCTGGTTGAAACTCAGCTCTCAGCTAGTTTCAACCAGGTGGTTTTCTCTCTCCTCTGTAAACCAGCTTTTATGATCCATTTATGTCCCATGTACACATTTAAGGTTGTCCATGTGGCCTCCACTTTTTGTGCATTTGGAAATTTGGCACCACTATCGCCATAACTCCCCATTTATTGCATAGCCACGTGACGTCCACG
>MU223269.1:1738390-1763646 GCA_018584345.1 Thuja plicata
GCATCTTCACCACCCGGGAGTCTAGAACTTCCCTCCACGGCGGTCACCAGGGTAGCCGTCAAATCCAAAATTGAGAGGGACTTAGAAAAATTGCCTCTCAACATGAAGTACCTGAAGGAAAATACCATTATGGGATCAAAGATTGAGTCCCAAGTTCAGTTAATTACAGACACCAGCGTCAGAATGTGGGCCGAGATGCAGGCCCTGGTTAAGATAATATTAATTCAGCGATAATCCGGGGATCCGCTGGCGATTATTGTCGGGGATTCTAGGATTTTGAAGGCCGCCTATTTCCCATGCTTAGTACAGGCCCTGGAACTCATTCTCACACTTGTGGCACATTATAACTCTTCTGTTTGAGCTGTCATGCTCACAGCCCCGGTCCCGACCGAATATCCCACCCCCATGGTATCTCTCGACGCTGCTACTTTTCGGGTAGGTTTGGGGATTCCTCAGTTTGATAACCCAGCTATCATTACTAGATCTGATGCCTTAGAGAAATTTCAGTAGCTGGAGGTTGCAGCCTGGCAATACATGAACAACCATTGGCTCAAGACTCTGAAGAGGGACCCCAAGAAAATGAAAGATCCCCCAGTCTGAGTTTAAAGAAAGTATCCAGATGGGGATGATAGCACTATGCTGGATCTTCGGGCAACCCCATGCCTGAGAGTTCTCAGGGTGGATGTACTTTTGCTTGGCATCACCACCGATGGGGAATACTTTGATTGGGATGCCATTATCTCTAACCATGTAGATTCTCAGTTCCTTCAAGTGGCCCAGAAGCGCAAATTCTATATGACCTCTTATGTTCTCTGGGCCTTAGCGCAATAATGACCCATCACCAATGGGATACTCACATCAAGTGTACTTGGGATCAGCCCAGGTTAGAAGGCTCCTTGGGATTATTTCCCACAAATTCAATGGGAGGCTAGTTTCCCCACTTTCTGTTGGGTGAACGATGCCTTCATCTACTACAACATGCTCACGCCTACCTGGGATGCAGGGTACCGCCTCTCCAAGGAGGCAATAGATCTAGTCAGAATTTATGGCCATTACTACATCTAATTCCAGCAACATACTTAAATAAGGATAACCGGCTTCTCCGGGAAGCCTTACTTGTTGCCCAAACATTGTGGGAACAAGATAATTATCTTGGAATATTGCAGACAACTGCTGGAGTTGCATGCCTTATACACTTTGAAAAAGGTGATGAATGTTCCATTCCCAATCACTTGTGGGAATTAATTGTGCAGTCTGGTCGTAGCCAAGGAGGCAGACAAGAGCTTGAACTTGTCAGAATTTTATCTAGCGCGGAAGAACTTTGATACGCTTGGAAAAATTGCATTGGCACTTCCCCGGGCATCAGAGCCCCACCGATATCACATGGAGGACTTTTGGGAAGATTTTCAGGATGATGTTGAAGTCCAGAGCCGGCATTATGTCTGGATGACTATGGAGATGATGGAAAGGTTGAAGCTCCAAAAATTTCCAGATGACTTCTCAGACACCAGACCCACAATAGATCCCCAGTACAAGGCAAAGGGGATTGACAAGATGGCCCTCCCACCGGTAGAATGGAATTCCCAGGAGGGGCCTACCATTGAGGAAATCACTTGCAACATGGTTGAGCATAGCCATAAATAATTTAAGAGAGTATGCCCCGGGAGTACCCGCAGGGCTGGCCCGACGGTACAAAAGTTGACTTCCAGGGCCGGAACCTCTTCACAGGGAGAGGATAGGGGAAAAAGAATAATGGAAACTCCAACTCTATAGGAGAACCCCATAAAAGAAAAATTGAAATAGTTGATAGTGGCCTCCCAGTAGATGAGGGAGAAATTAATCACGCGATTGGCCACTCTAGTGCTCATGACTGGACCTGTTTGTCGTCCCTCTTCCCCTTCATTAGTAGCATTAATGGTCAGGGCAACAGGAATATATCCAGAAGAGGAGAGAGAATCCCTAAGGGATGCGGGGCCTCCTTTAGTTACCAAGCAGAAGAAAAGGCTCAACCCAAAGCCAAAGACAAAACCAGAGCTTGGGATGCCGCAAATCCCACAAGTAGAAATCATTTCTTCTGACTCCTCAAAGTTGGAGAAAGAACCAGAGCACGCTCGTGTCTCAGAAAATCCTCCCCCTCAAGAAGAATTTGATGATGTATTCAGGGTTGACGAGTTTGGGAATTTGTAGGGAGATATCGTACAGCCAAAGGCAGAAATCCCAGAGTAGGAGGAAGCTCCAGAATAGGAACCTGCGCAGGAGCAGGAGGTACAAATAGAAGAAGAAATGGGAATAGAACAAGAGATTGCCTCCAAAGTCCCAGAAGCCTAGGATGCGGGAGTTTCAAACCAATAGAAGCAAAGTGAACAAACGACATCGGTTGGGGAAACCAGACCTATGGGAACAACCATGACCCCAACCACCGTCTTCCAGGCACCACTTCCGAAGGTAACATTTGGGGAGGTAATCACTGCGGCCCAAATGTTGAATCTTGGCCTGTTGCCTCCCCCACTACCAAAAGATGTACCAGTAGAAGAAGACACCCCAAAAACAGAGGCTGAGGAAGAACAACAACAGGACAAAGAAGAAAACCCCAGGGCAAATAATGAGGACCTAAATATTGCCGAGGATATAGACGGTGGGGTAAAGGACACATGTATCACCGGGGTAAACATCATCGGTGAGTTGAAAGATACAAAGGAGTCAGAGGAGACTCATACTATTGAAAGGGCACAACAGGATATCGGGGAGAAGTCATAGGAGCAGATTTTGGCTGCAAAGCCACCCCTACCGCCACAGTGGTTGGTGGAATATGAAAAGAGAAAGCCCCCATCAACACCTAGAGCCCAGCTTTCTTTGGCGGAGATGATGGCTCATGCGCAAAACCCGCCTAAGGTTAAGAAAGCCCAGACAGTTCACACTCTTCGAACCAAGCCGGGTGGAGAAACAGTCACAGTAATCATGATACCTTCCCCAGATGTAGATGAGGCAATGACTAAGGCCAGAGATTATAATGTTACAGAGGTGTTGCTAGGGAAGAGAGGAAAATAGGGTGAATTGAACCTGTTGAAAGAAGCAGCCAAGGCAGCGGAGGCTCGCTACAAAAAAGAAGCTCAAAAGTTCAAGGCAGAAAAAGAGAAAAATGCAAACCTCATAGGGTTGTTGACTGAGCTGGCCTGGCCTATTAGTGTTATTCCCTCGGGGGCCTCTATGTCAAATGCACCACTTCCGCAGAGCGATATAGACCCATTATGGGCAATGAAAAAGAAGGCCCAAGCGGTTGATGAATGGGTCGCCTTATGGTTGGGAAACATCCGGAGTTTCCTAGTGTCCACACTCCCAGACCTATATGCGGCCCGCCATGTATTACATCAGGCCGAAACCACCATCAACATATGGGAGGGAGACATCAAGAATTATGAGGCATAGAAGGTTGAATTAGAGGAACTCGTCATCCTCAGAGAGGAGATTATTTCCGAGTCAAGAATTTTAGGAGAAGAGTCATTTGATTTTGTGAGGACCCAACACTCCAGACTTGACCTCACATTGGGGGTAATCAAGAAACTGGTAGGGACTCTATGTGATAAGCTCAATGCAGTCCAATATTCTTTCAATTTATACAAGTCTTTTGTTTTGAAGGTCTCCGAAGCTGATATGTTTAGCACTGACACATGCACGCTGGAGGAATATATTTTGGGGAAGTTTGATGAATTAATGGAATCAAAGTATCAATCCCTGGAGGGGATAGACAGAGCTAAAATGATGCAAATAACTCACATGATACTCAGTGATCATGATGCGGCAAAGATGGCCAAAGAATTTAAGAACAATATTCCAGACCTAGGAGAACATATTGAGGTGGCCAAGTACCGACGGGCTGACCTTAAAGACATCGATGAAGATGGAATTTCCTGTCTCCTCTAGACCTTCAATGACAGTAAACAACAATAAAGATTCTCCGGGGGCCAGAGAAAACCTTCAAGGAAAATGTCTTGTATTCTTTATTCCTTCGGAATGCAAGTTCCCAGATCCTAGAATTTTGGATCCTACATTTTGTATCCTTTCAGTGACCCGTGTCCTGGTCCCCAAGGCCGACCGGTCACTTTCAAGGTAGTTAATAAAATTTGTCAAAAGGTAGGTAACCGCAACAAGATACGTCGTATCGGCAAGAAGTCTTCTGACAGATGGTCTTCCCAAGGCACTGCTTCAACGTTACACCTAGCGCATTGGAGACAGGGCGCCGCTCTCCCATTTATGAGGCATGTAGCCTCAATCCCCAGGGGATTGGATTTCTTCCTTCTCCTTTCTGACTCTCTTCTTGAGGCCGATTCTTCCACTCCATCTTTCTTTTCTTATTCTTCTGACATGTTAGACCTTCTCTATCTCGAGGTCTTTTGTAATGTGGTGCAGGTAGTACCGGCCACTGGATAATATATTTTATTGTAAAATGTAAAATAAGTTAGGGTTAGGGTTAGGGTTAGATAGAAAGATTGTATAAATAGTAAGTCTGACCTCATTCTAAGGGTCAGCGAAATTGATGATTTTGCAGTCCACAGTTAATAGCAATCTAGTTTTCTCAGTTCTTAGTTGCAGAGCTCAATGCTCCATAGTTTCTAATTTTTCAGTAGTTAGATGCTGCCTTGGAGCCACCATTGTACCATGCACAAGTGCTTGCTGGAAGGAATGTTAATAAAGAAGCATGAATTCTCTCAATGATGTTGTTGGTGTTCTATCTTCTGGGTTAACGGTATTTTATGCTTTGTGTTCTTCATGTCCTTTGCTCTGATACTTAAAGTAGATTAACGACCTCCTTTCCTTTGCTACTGATAAAATATGAACTGATGGTTGTATATTTCTTCGGTATTTAGTGTAGTGTGTTAGAGCATTGTTGATGTCTTGAATGTTTAGTGCAACTATAGGTAGATGAAGTATTTCTAACTCTGCAGTATCTTTTGAATTTTATTTTTTAAAGTGAATGTGCGCTTGTAGGAACCCCCACTTACTTGAATCCCCAAAGAGAACGAGTTGAAGATAACCAGCTATCCCCCTCAAAAATAGTCACATCTCCCAATTGAGCCCCGCACCGTCGAGACCTGACTCTCACGTGCTTGGAGGCCTAGGGAATCTCATTTCCCCAGACAACATTTATAGGTGAAGTTGGTCGGTACCCGGTGACAACTTACTTTTGTTGGCAGACCCGGTCACAAGAGTCCCGTCAACAGAAACGGACGCTAGAAGGAGGGCATAAACTCGTCCCCCTCTCAGGATTCTGATTTTACACCTCCCAAGGGTTCCCCAAGCTATAGTTTTAGGAGTCAAGCCTTCAGTGGGATTGGGTCTTTCTCCCCAGTGAGATTTGAAAGAATCCTTAGATCAGCCCCTGATCCCGGAAGGTTTGTCAAACTTGAGCCTCCTGCTCGAAAGAAGCAGGCCCCGAAAACAACCACCAGCCACTATTGTCTGGGGGTCTAGTGTACCACAGAATATCCAAACTTCCCAGACAATCTCAGGAATCAGCGTTCAACCTACTCAAAATTTAGGTCCCCAAATGGCTGCATATTTCAGAAATACTGGGTCCCCTATGGGAACTTTTCCAAGCGCAACCAACAATTTACCCTCGCACCCGAAAAAGGTCTGCCCACGATATGAGCACCTAGGCTCACGAACCGTAGAGGAACACTTGCAGGCATACAAAGATGCCATGAACTGACACCATATCCAACATGAATATGTTGTGACCCAAATGTTTCCCCTGTCCTTGGGGCAGGGTGAACTGAACTGGTACCTTAACCTTCTCGCCAACTCCATCATTAGTTGGCAGGACATGGAGGACGCCTTTTTGGCTACCTTCCGCATACATGTGGACCTAGCTTGGTCCCACAGCCAGTTCATTTCTATCAGAAAGGAACCAAATGAACCCCTTGCAGCATTCAATCGCTGGTTCTAGTGCGCCCTGAAGCGGTGCATGGGCCCTTTCATTCCATCTGCGGAAGTAACCATACAGACCTATCTCAACACAATGGACCCCTTCCTTGCCACCCTCCTCTAGAGAACAACCACCCCGAGTGACTGAGATACTTTGGCAAAAGTTTACAACCTAGCCTTAGAACTGTCCCGCGGCCTCAACAAGTCCCCGAGCAGGATTGGGCAGAGTACACCATTCAACATGATCCCTGGCGGAACTGCATACGCTGAGGGATATAACCCCAATTTGGAAATGGGTGCCCCCATAATGGCCATGACTCCCCCGCCACTGCCAATAGACCAACAGGTCTGGTACGTTTATCCATCACAAACTCAGGCAATACTGGGTCTCGAGTCTTTTCCTTGGAACCAGCTGCAGCCGAACCAACAACAGAAGACACAACTAGAGTTCCTTTCTTCTAGTCACCCACAGCTAGAGGATTGCTGCCCTCAACTCTAGCTAATACTGTTGCCTTCCGAAGGAACCAACAACAACAACTATCACATTGTGACATAAACACTCAGTTGACCACCGAGGTTGAGTCCCTCTGGTGAATGTTGTCCACCCTGACTGTGGACATGGGTCAACTGAAAGCGGGGTCTTATGCACCCCAAAACTCCAATTCCCAAAGAGGGAATATTTTTCTGACCAACGAAACAATAATGCCGGAGGAAGAAACTTCAACAGCGGGCCTCAACCCAACCAACAACAATGAAACAATAATGCAAACACCAGAGGTCCACCTCCAAACTAAAATGCCAATCAAAGTGGTGCTAGACCATCCCATTTTACGCCAGTCATAGACTTCTAGCCCATGACTAATTGGTGTAGATTGCATGACACAGGCTCCCACAATGAGGTAAACTGTGTCACGCTGGAGAAGGTCATTGTGATCTCCCAACTAGACAGAAAAAAGCATCTGACCATACTCCTCTAGAGCCTCCTATGCAAGAGCCAACTCACAGTGCATTCACCTATGAGACCATCTTCTTCGGATCCTCTGGAGAAGATGAAGAAGAATCTGAACTGCAAGGATTCTTTGATGAATCGATCTCGGCCTTTGAAGCCAATGCCTTCACTAACCCCTGGGCTCTTTACAACACTCCAAGCCAGGTTGGTAAAGGACTAGTTTACATGCTGACACCTCCCAAGGACACTCCTCCCCAGGATAATACAACTAACCAGCCCGTCCCTCCAAAAGGTTCTAGCTCTAACCAAGCAAAAGACCCGGCCGAGGGAAGTCACCAATTCCCAGGAGGAAGATTTGACATCACAAGGGTGTTAGAACAAACCACCACCTCCATGACCTTGATGGAGATTTTACTAAACTGCCCTGAGCAGAAGAAGTCTCTTTTGAAGCTCTTAGGAAACCCATAAGTTGTCAGTCGCCTGCCCAAGATTGTCTCTTTTGAGGATGCTAACGCAGTTGTCTTCCGGAGAAATATAGAGGACCCTCCATTCCTACTAGGCTTGAACATACAAGGCAAAAACATACACAACTATCTAGTAGATTCTGGGGCTTTGGGAAACATCATGCCCCTATCTATATGCCATAAGCTCAGATTCTGACCCACCCCATCTAATGGCGTAGTGATTCAATTGGATAAATCTGCTGTGAAAATGGTGGGTGAACTAAAAAATATTTGGATACAACTCATCCAGGACCCCAGAATAGCTAGCATAATTGATATTCAAGTGGTGGACATCCCAGAGACTTACAAGATGTTATTAAGTCAGAACTAGTCTAAGTCATTAAATAGATACTTTTCAATCGACTTCTCCCACTTGTGACTCCCCTGGGAAGGAGAATCAAACAAAATTTGGGTTGAAAGTGAACCTAGGATGAAGCAGGCCCTTACCGAGGTTGGAAAGGTTAACAAGGTCTTATTCTCTGAGACTTCCCTCGGGGTGTACCAACCCCTTGAAATCTTGACATTCGATTTCACCCCCGGAGAAGATCCCATAGTTCTGTAGAGAACCCAAGACCTAGAAGAAAAGTTGAGGATTGAGGTTAACTCTTAAGATGCCACATCGACCCCCGCTACACTCTTGTCCAGCACTTGGTGTCAAGTACATTATCAAAAGCATTCAAAGCTAGAGTGTGAGCCTTGTCTTTCCGTCGCTACCCGACACATTGATGCCTTCCGAAATAAAGAACATGCAGCTGATTCCCTGGAATCCAATATTCCTACTGGAAGCACTTCTTCAGTGCCATTTCTCCGGGGATCTCAACCCCAAATCACCCCAGAGGCAAACCTCACCCATGTGCCACCAGTGTAGGAGGAAGCTCCTCCCAAGTCTCCCAAGGATAATCCAAAATTTGTTCCATCTCCCCAGCTCCGGACTACAAGCGATGACTTGTGGACCCTTAAGTTCAATGGGTCCCGGTCCAAACAAGGTTGTGGGGCTGAAGTAGAATTAATCAAACCACAAGGAAATTCCTTCCTTGCATCCTACAGGTTGTAGTTCAACTGCACAAACAATGTTACAGAGTATGAGGCTTTGGTCCTTGGACTCCTATTTGCATTAAGGGAAGGAATCACCCGCCTTCGGGCTCTTGGTGATTCGGAGTTGATTGTCAAATAGGTCCAGAGTCAGTACACATGTCATGATAAAAGGTTGGCCGCATACCGCAATCAGGCTTGGAGCCTTATTGAATATTTTGATGCCTTCGACATTGATCTTATTCTTCGATGATGAAATTATGTCCTGGATGCCCTTGTTGTTTCTGCCAGCACACTTGAACCCATGGCCGGCTCATGACTCCAGAGATTTTTTGTGGAGATGATCCCCACCCCGTCCATTCTAGATAATGTCACCCACTTTCAGGTTTTTGAAGACGATCAACATATCCTAGCCTTTATGGCCAATGTTGGTGTCTTCGAGGACCAGATAGTAGAAGAATGAGACCATGATGATACTGGGTAGGGTGATGAAGATGATGGGATCATGGACCTACCTACCAACACCATCTCGAAGGGGATGGTCGCGCTTGAACGTATCTTCGACATGGACCCTCAGGGCTAGGAAAAGATATCATCCTCCTCTAAGGGAGGAAAATTTGAGAAAGTAAACATCGGCCAGCCTGGTGAAGAAAAGATCATACACATTGGTACTTCCTTCTCCCCTAAGGAGAATGAAAAGATTCTCGCAGTTCTCTGAGAATACATAGACATGATCGCATGGGGATATGAGGATTTGAAGACATACGACACATCCATTATGACTCATACCATCCCCCTGAAACCCGATGCTAAGCCTTTTTGACAAAAGCAACGACCAGTCAACCCACTAATCGAGCCTCTGATTCGTCAGGAGGTGGAAAAACTATTGTCGGCCTGGATATGTGGGTTGCCAATTTGGTCCCTGTAATAAAGAAGAGCGGTGAAATTCGCCTCTGTGTGGATTTCTAAAATTTGAATAGAGCCTCCAAGCAGTATAATCACCCTCTCCCCTGGTTGGATGAGGTGTTGTAGATAGTGAATGGGTCACATATGATGTCTTTCTTGGACGGATACTCCAGATACAACCAAGTCATGGTTAAATATGAAGATAGAGGCAAAATGACATTCACCACCAAGTGGGAAATGTTTGCATATTAGAGGATGCCCTTTGGCTTGATTAACGCAGGGGCCACATTTCAAAAGGCTATGGACATTGTGTTCGAAGGCCTTGTGAATCAGTGCATAATCATCTACATGGATGATTTGACCATCTTTTCCCAAGACATGCGTGACCATTCCGCCCACCTTGCCCATATTTGTGAGAGATGCCGTCGGTAAGGAATATCCGTCAACCCTAAGAAGTGCATATTCGGGGTCACTGAAGGGAAGTTGCTCGGGCACATTGTCTCCGATAAGGGTATATATATCGACCCTGACAGAGTTGAAGCGCTGCTAAATTTACAAATGCCCAGCAGCAAGAAAGAGATGCGATCTTTCTTAAGAAAGAGATGCGATCTTTCTTCGGAAAGATCAACTTTGTCCAGCAATTCATCACTGGATTCACCGAGATAGTCAAGCCACTCAATGAAATGATGAAAAAGGATACCAAGATTGAGTGGAGTCCTGAAGTAAAATGGGCATTCACCCAAATTAAACAAACGATAATAGAGGCACCCGTTCTGGCTAGCCCAGACTAATCCCTCCCATTTTATATTTACTGATTTTCTTTGCCGCATTCTGCCGCGGTAGTATTGACCCAAAAGGTTAAGTGGGAAGAACAACCCATAGCTTTTATGAGCTCCCCCTTTAAAAATGTTGAAGTCTGGTATTCATCATTGGAAAAATAGGACTTTGCTCTTGTTCACGCTGTGAAGAAATTCCAGGATTACATTCTCTAGAGCAAAGTGCGTGCTATCATCCTGGACCAGGCTGTGAAATCTCTGCTGATGCAGAGCGAATTGGGTGAGAGACGGGGGAAATGGATGGCTATCCTCTAGGAATATGACTTGGAAATGTAACCCATGAAGATAGTCTGAAGCCAGGGACTAAGTCGAGCGATGGCAGAAGAGACTCCCCACATAGAATGTCAAACTTACATAGTGGAGTCTATCACTCGAGACCTGTGGTACACCGATCTGGTGTAGTTATTATTAAATAATAGATGTCGATCTAGTTTATGGCCAGAACCCAGTATTCCCAATCAACTTACAGATCCCAATTTTGTAGTTTATGCAGGAATTCAACAACCGGGATAACATTATGGAGGTTCGGCTCCTGAATCTGGTGCAGATGGAGGAACAACAAGATGCAGCCCTTAAACATTTCACGCGTCACCAACTAGTGGTAAAACAATGGTTTGACCGTAGAGCCCAATACAAGGCCTTTCAGATTTTGGACTTAGTCCTGTTGTGGGACAAGGCCCGAAAAAAGAAAGGGAAGCACACCAAGTTCCAATGGCTCTAGCTCAGACCATACCTAATCTCATAAGTTTATAGGGAAAATACCTATCGCCTTAACACCATGACTGGAGAACCTGTCCCATTGCCCGTCAATGGACAGTTTCTCAAACATTACTTTGAATGAGGTCAGTTTTACCAAAGTTGTATTTTATGTAAAGTCCCTTGCTTGTAAATATTTCTCTCCCGGTGCCTCGTTGGGAGGTGCCTTGCTTTGTAAATAGTCTTGGTGGCCATCTTCCGGGACTACCTTTTTCTTTTGCTTTGTCTTTGCTTTTCTTGTCTTCTTTTTGGGTTCTAGCATTTTTCTCCCCCTCTTGTGAGGACTGGTATGCTTCGCATAACATCTAGTCTCTGGGATGTTGCCTTTAATATGGTGGTGAACTTAGGAATCTATTGTTAGCATGGTGGAATCAGTTCGATCTCCGAAGCTATTTTGCAAGTTTGGTAGTGAATTATGAGTAATCTTCATCGGATTTATCCCCAAAAGTTTGGTAGTCAGTGAAATAAAGAAATAAGGGACAAGTAATCGGACACATCGAGGGTAGATCGGTCGCACTAGTTGATTGACCCAAGTCTGAACTTTTAAAGATTCTTCCCAGGTCTGTAGTTTTTCCTCCCCCATTCATTATATTAAGGTGGGTGGAAGGGTGAAAGAAGTACCACCATTAAATTTAGCTAAGCTTAAGCTTGATGGTGAAAGAAGTACCGCCCTCCAACCCAGAAATAACAAAGAAGAAAAAAGGAAATGGGACAAAACTCCGGTCTCTGGGAGAAATGAGCAAATTTGATGACTTTGGGGTTTGATACGCTTAGTGCCTCTTCTTTGTTTCTCCCAGAGGTCATCGGCTTGATTTCCTTCCAAAGCACACACTTCACCACTGATGAAAAGATCACGGACTAAATCGCATATGGCCATATTTTCTCAGACATGTTGCTCTTTACAAGTAAGATGCTTCGAGTAATGATTTGTTCCAGTTTTGCTAACCAGAGATTCTATAGTTCTCAAATGCGCTAAGGCATTCGTCCCAGATAGTCACCATTTGTTATGCCCTGCATCCCCGTCCCTACATTTTGTGTGAAAAATGTTGGGTCCCCCTTTTTGTTTTCTGCTTTTGGCTCTTTCCTTGTCTTTTGCCTTTGTTTCCTCATTTTCCTTCTCCGCGTTTTCTGTCCCGCGGTGTTGGTTTTGCTTTTGTTTTTGTCCCTCATGTCTCCGAGACCTGGTCTTGGAGTTGGTCATTCCTTGTCCAGGAGCTAGACCCCGGACTCCAGGATTCTCTGCCATGATGTCTCTTTTTTGTGAGAGGGTATGGTCATGCGGAATCCCCGGGCCTAGACTCCGAAGGTCTGTCTGTTCCAGAGTTTGTGGAAAGAAAGGTAACTTGATTTTCACCTTGGGTATAAATAGGAATCACCTGTCATTTTCACGGTTACCGCGATTAAAAACACTTAAGCGATTTCAGAGTGATTCCTTAGTGATTTGAGTGAGAATTAAGTGTTATTCTGAGTTGTTCTGAGCAATTACAAGTTGTTTTTGGTGTTGGTTGGTGATCATTTGGAGGTGGAAGCTATTGCAGAGCGTCCAGGGTGCCTTTCCTTCCTTGCCTTTCTTCAAATTTTAGGTTGGCGTCTCTGTTTCTTTCCTTCATTTTCCTACTTTTTGTTGTGTTTTGTTTGTGTTTTCTGTCTTGTTTGTTCATTTTGTTTCTACGTTTTGGTCATCTGATTCACCGCCCGTTGGTGGGTCGGCTCTGCCAGAGGGTTGTCCGCCCTCTGTGTGGTGTAAAGTATTATGTATGTTGTACATTTTCTATGTTTTTTTGTATAGGGTTGTCATTCTGTGTTGTCATTCTGCTATAAATTCAGTGTATTTAATGTATATCCATCTATTTTCCATGTATATATCCTTCGGCCCCATTGTACTTAGGTGTATATTCTATATATATTCATCCAGTATCGCGTCAAGCTCATAGTGCTTCATCTATTTTCTGTTCAAATTTGCGAGCTCGTTCCAGATAGAATACCACCTGGTTGAAACTCGGATCTCGGCTGGTTTCAACCAGGTGGTTTTCTCTCTCCTTCATAAACCAACTTTTATGATCCATTTATGTCCCACGTATGCATTTAAGGTTGTCCAAGTGGCCTCCACTTTTTGTGTGTTCAGACAGTTGGCGTCGCCATCGCCATAACTCCCCATTTATTGCATAGCCACGTGACATCCATGTGGGCCTCACATCTTCCAACGATTAGTTTTTCAGACCACAAGTCTTTTGTCTTCACCAGCCCACATCTTACTCCCATTAAGTATGTTGGAACTCCTACGCCTAGATAGGGGTTAATTTTCTAAGTTTGCATTATATATATATACTTCTCAGGATTTTTGAACCTAAACTAACTTTTCAGGAAAAGGACGTGCCTCGGTGGTAAGATCTCTGGATCCCAGAATATTATTTATCTATGAATTCTAATGGTCACCTTGCCTTGCAGGTTTTTAGGACAATGTACCTTCATTATGTCTGAGGCTTCCGCATCTTCACCACCCGAGAGTCTGGAACTTCCCTCCACGACAGTCACAAAGGCAGCCATCAGATCCAAAATTGAGAGGGACTTAGAAAAATTGCCTCTCAGCATGAATTACCTGAAGGACAATACCGTTATGGGATCAAAGATTGAGTCCCAAGTCAGTTAATTATCGACACCAGTGTCAGAATGTGGGCCAAGATGCAGGCCCTAGTCAAGATAATGTTCATTCAGCAACAATACGGGGATCCACTAGCGATCAGCGTCAGGGATTCTAGGATTCTGAAGGCCGCCTATTTCCCATGCTTGGTGCAGGCCCTAGAGCTCATTCTCACACTTGTAGCACATTACAACTCTTCCATCCGAGCCGTCATGCTTGGAGCCCCGGTCCCAACCGGATATCCCACCCCCATGGTGTCTCTCGACGCCGCTACTTTTTGGGTAGGTTTGGGGATTCCTCAATTTGATAACCCAGCTATCGTTACTAGATCTAATGCCTTAGAGCAATTTTAGCAGCTGGAGGTCGCAGCCCGGCAATACATGAACAACCATTAGCTCAAGACTTTGAAGAGGGACCCCAAGAAAATGAAATTAGAGATCCCCCGGTCCGAGTTTAAAGAAAGTATCCAAATGTGGATGATAGCACTATGCTGGATCTTTGAGCAACCCCATGCCCGAGAGTTCTCAGGGTGGATGTACTACTTTTTGCTTAGCATCACCACCAGCGGGGAATAATTTGATTGGGCTTCCATTATCTCTAACCATGTAGATTCTTAGTTCCTTCAGGTGGCCCAGAAGCCAAATATAGAATCGGAGCTTGGGATGCCCCAAATCCCACAAGTAGAAATTGTTTCTTCTGACTCCCCGGAGCCAGAGAAAGAACCAGAGCACACTCATGTCCTGGCAAATCCTCCCCCTCAAGAAGAATTTGATGATGTATTCAGGGCTGACGAGTTTGGAAATTTGCAGGGAGATATCGTACAGCCGGAGGCAAAAATCCCGGAGCAGGAGGAAGCTCCAAAATAGGAACCTGCGTAGGAGTAGGAGGTACAAATAGAAGAAGAAATGAGAGCGGAACAAGAGATTGCCTCCGAGGTCTCGGAAGCCTGGGAAGCGGGGGTTTCAAACCAATAGAAGCAAAGTGAAAAAATGACATCGGTTGGGGAAACCGAACCTATGGGAACAACCATGACCCCAACCGCCGTGTTCCAGGTGCCACTTCTGAAGGTAACATTTGGGGAGGTAATCACTGTGGCCCAAATGTTGAATCTTGGCCCGTTGCCTCCCCCACTACCAAAAGATGTACCGACAGAAGAAGACACCCCAGCAACAAAGGTCGAGGAAGAACAACAACAGGATGAAGAAGAAAACCCCAGGGCAAATAATGAGGACCCAAATATTGCTGAGGATATAGACGGTGGGGTAAAGGACATAGGTATCACCAGGGAAAACATCGTCGGTGAGTCAAAATATATAGAGGAGTCAGAGGAGACTCATACTGTTGAAAGGGCACAACAAGATATCGAGGAGAAGTCACAGGAGCAGATTTTGGCTGCAAAGCCACCCCTACCACCATAGTGGTTTGTGGAATCTCGAAAGAGAAAGGCCCCATCAACACCCAGAGCCCATCTTTCTTTGGTGGAGATGATGGCTTAGGCGCAGAACCTGCCTAAGGTTAAGAAATCCCAGACAGTTCACACTCTTCAAACCGAGTCAGGCAGAGAAATAGTCGCAGTAATCGCGACACCTTCTCCAGAAGCAGACGAGGCAACGGCTGAGGCCAGAGATTATAATGTTACAGAGGTGTCACTGGGGAAGAGAGGAAAATAGGGTGAATTGAACCTGTCGAAAGAAGTATCCAAGGTAGTGGAGGCTCACTATGAAAAAGAAGCTCAAAAATTCAAGGCAGAAAAGGAGAAAAATGCAAACCTGATAGGGTTGCTGACTGAGCTGACCTGACCTATTAGCATTATTCCCCTGGGGGCCTCTACGTCAGATGCACCACTTTTGCAGAGCGATATAGACTCATTACGGGTGATGAAAAAGAAGGCCTAAGCAGTTGATGAATTGGTCACCTTGCAGTTGGGAAACGTCTGACATTTCCTGGTGTCCACACTCCCAGACCTATATGCCGCTCGCCACATATTACATCAGGCCAAAACCACCATCAACATATGGGAGGGAGACATCAAGAATTATGAGGCATGGAAGGTTGAATTAGAGGAACTCATCAGCCTCGAAAAGGTGATTGTTTCCGAGTCCAAAATTTTAGGAGAAGAGTCATTTGATTTTGTGAGGACCCAGCACTCCAGAATTGACCTCACATTGGGGGTAATCACTCTGCGTGATAAGGTCAATGCAGTCTAATAGTCTTTCAATTTATACAAGTCTTTTGTTTCGAAGGTCTCCGGAGCTGATCTGTTTAGCACTGACACATGCATGTCGGAGGAATATGTTTTGGGGAAGTTTGATGAATTAATGGAATCAAGGTATCAATCCCTGGAGGGGATAGACGGAGTTAAAATGACGTGAATAACTCGCATGATACTCAGTGGTCATGATGCGGCAAAGATGGTCGAAGAATTAAGAACAATATTCCAGACCTAGGAGAACATATTGAGGTGGCCAAGTACCGGCGGGCTGACCTTAAAGACATCGATGAAGATGGAATTTCCCATCTCCTCCAGACCTTCAATGATAGTAAACAACAATAAATATTCTCTGGGGGCTAGAGAAAACCTTCAAGGAAAGTCTTGTATTCTTTATTCCTTCGGAACGCATGTTCCCGGATCCTAAAATTTTGAATCCTACATTTTGTATTCTTTCAGTGACCCATGTCTCGGTCCCCAAGGCCGACTGGTCACTTTCAAGGCAGTTAATAAAAGTTGTCAGAAGGTAGGTAACCACAACAAGACATGTCAGATCGGCAAGAAGTCTTCTAACAGATGGTCTTCCCAAGGCGTCACTTCAACGTTACACCTGGCGCATCGGAGACAGGGCGTCGCTCTCTCATTTATGAGGCATGTAGCCTCGATCCCCGAGGGATCAGATTTCTTCCTTCTCCTTTCTGGCTCTCTTCTCGAGGCTGATTCTTCCACTCCATCTTTCTTGTCTTATTCTTTTGACATGTTAAACCTTCTCCGTCTCGAGGTCTTTTGTAACATGGTGCAGGTAGTACCGGCCACCAGATAATATATTTTATTGTAAAATGTAAAATAAGTTAGGGTTAGGGTTAGGGTTAGGGTTAGATAGAAAGATGTGTATAAATAGTACGTTTGACCTCATTCCAAGGGTCAATGAAATTGATGATTTTGCAGTCCACAGTTAGTAGCAATCTAGTTTTCTCAATTCTTAGTTGTAGAGCTCAATGCTCCATAGTTTCTAAGTTTTTAGTAGTTAGATGCTCTCTTGGAGACACCATTGTACCACGCACCAGTGCTTGCTAGAAGGAATGTTAATGAAGAAGCAGGAATTCTCTCAATGATGTTGTCGGTGTTCTGTCTTTTGGGTTAACGGTATTTTATGCTTTGTGTTCTTCATGTCCTTTGCTCTGATACTTAAAGTAGATTAACGACCTCCTTTCCTTTGCTAACGATAAAATATGAACTGATGGTTGTATATTTCTTCGGTATTTAGTGTAGTGTGTTAGAGCATTGTTGATGTCTTGAATGTTTAGTGCAACTATAGGTAGATGCAATATTTCTAACTCTGCAGTATCTTTTGAATTTTATTTGTTAAAGTGAATGCGCGCTTGTAGGAACCCCCACTTACTTGAATCCTTAGAGAGAACGAGTTGAAGATAACCAGCTATCCCCCTCAAAAATAGTCACATCTCCCAACCAAGCCCCGTACTGTCGAGACCAGACTCTCACGTGCTTGGAGGCCCAGGGAATCTCATTTCCCCAGACAACCTTTACAGGCAAAGTTGGCCGGTAGCCCAGTACCCGGTGACAACGTACTTCTGTTGGCGGACCCGGTCACAAGAGTCTCGTCAACACAACCCTTTTTTTTGCAACTTTTAAAAAAGAAAACTTTAATATCTTCAAGTCTAGACATAAACTTGCAATAAAAATCTACCAACATGCTTATCCAACCCATCCAAAGCTTGGGATAAAATTGCAGACATTCTATTCTCAAATGTAAACTTACTACAAATAGTAATATTATGGAAATGCAAGTTTGAGAGTCCATTTTCCTAACACTTGCTAGCAAAGGTTATGGAGTTAGTCCTTATACCTACTAATTATATTTTCCTAAAATTTTCCAAGATAATTTTAATAAACCAATTTGTAAATATCCTACAATCATGACAATCCATAAGACCGCGTCTGTTTGAGATATTTTGTTAGACAAATGGTGTGCCTTGTATATTCTTCCATATTTTGCATAAATCTTGTCATGTTTCCACTTTTCACAAGGTGGAAACATGACAATACGGGTAATGTCAAATTTGAAAAAGGATAAAGACATCCAAATATTCAACAATATAATGACATATAAGGTGTATCCAATATCATGTAGTACTAAGGAAAATCCACAAAGATATGAAAAACCTACAAACAAATATGTTACAAAATAAATTTCACCACTAGTCTCCACAACTCTCCCAAGTTCCTCATGTTTAATAAAAGAAGAAGATCAAGGATCCTTTATATTGTCACCAAAGGAAATAATAATAAGATGTGACTATGAACATAGTGATCAACATAGGTCCACACATATCAACTCCAATATCACATGAACACAAAAATCCAAGAAGAAAAACAAGACCACATAGGTCAAACTTGTGGATTATGACATGTAGTCTACCCTTATACACACAACTCTAAATTGTCTAGTTGTGATAAGTATGATCTCCTTCATTAAAACCCAAAGATCAAAGTAACATCCACATGTACCTACTACCAAGATGTAAGACTCTCAAACCAAAGGAAGACCAATTGAATAATATATCCCCAAAACAAAGTGAATAAACCTAAAACATCCTCTACTCTCCTTAGATAAAATGAAAATTCATTCTCATGAGAAGAAAAAGGAGTAGACAAATCATGCAAAATAATCCTCAAACAAGCCTATTAATGGGTTTCATAGGGATAATCCTATTAAAAATCCAAGGAATGGAGTGGAATGAGAGAAGCCTAAGAATAGTTGGATCAAGATAAATGTTGATGGGGTATCCAAAGGTAACCCAAAACCCTCAGGGGTGGGGTGTGTAGCCAGAGATGCTGCAGGAAATATATTGGTAGTCTAATCCAAAAATCCAATGGATGACACCAATAATGAAGCATAGGCCCAAGTAGGCCTTTTGGCGGTGAAAATGGATAATCAAATCAAAGTGAATCAATTACATCTTGAAGGTGACTTACAGATAATTGTGAACTCCATTTCCAATGGTTAATCCCAGATTTGGACAATTGACAAAATCATTACAATAATTCAAAATTAAAGTTGATGGCATTTTGCAACTTCAAAATTTCACATGTATATAGAGAAGGCAATTCTATGGAAGACTCATTATCCAATTTGGCGATGACTATGAAATTATGACATGTTAATAGGTATGATGATGTAACATCATAGGTGGTGATGGCTATGGTTGAGGACATATCAAGTTGGCAATGGTTATGTGATAACCAAGTTGATGAATTTATTGTCAAGTTTTGGGTTGGCGATAATTAACGATAACGTGAGGTAAATGGATTGATGAGCGATCAAATGTAGGAGATATGTAATGATGAGGAGTACAAGCATTGAATTCTCACACTACCTGCAACCTGATACTACAAAAAAAGAGAATTGAATGTTATTTTTACATTTATTTTGGTGGAGGTGGGCGGGTATTGAGAAGTTACCAACAAGATGGAGGAAAACTTCAGCCACGGGGGCTTCCATTAGTGAACCCAAATCATAGCACGTACATTCATGACATACAAAAGAATCCCCATATTTTCAAAAAATATTGCCCCAAACCCCCTTTTTGTCACCGCCTCCAATACCCCCCACACATGTTTTCCTATATAAGCCCCCACCCCCACCCCCACAAAACCCCCCTCCCCTCTATTTAGGCAATATATTGCCCCTTTGATTTGCCCATTTTAAATCCCCTAATATGAATGCACATGATAGTGTATTTCCCCTTTAGTGAAGAGCCCTTGACTTCAACATGAAGGCTAAAAATCAACAAAGGTATTTCTAGGGATGAATTTCACATGAGCATTTGAAGATTGAATTCATAATGTACGACCCCTTTCTTCCTGGTCATGGTGAGAGAGTTGCTTGGAAATGAATACTTGCTTGCAACGTATAAATACTAGACCAATACATATATATCATTGATGTTTTATGCATGGAGATTGGAAGTGGGCGGGGTGGAGGAGGTCAGGAGAGTGGTGTAACGGTGCAGGAAACCATAATGGAGGGTGGGCTTGGATGCTCTTCTCTAATTCGCTGAACTAGGTAGGGGTTTCATCATAGAAACTAGAGACTGGGTGCATTTTTTGGGTAACCCTAGCCATATCCATCCATTTATCTTGTGGAGAGCGGGATAAAATAGAGAAGGAAGAAGGGTGGAAGTGAGAAGGATGTGGCAGGTGTTGTGCAACTATACCAAAGAATCATAGTTGGTAATTCATTCTGGTTTGAGTAAGGAGGATTTTGACAAAGTAAATCTCAAGTTCAAACCTCTACATTATTATAGAGGTGTCAGCTTTGTCAATACAGAGAAATCGACGCTTGATGAGCAGGGAAATGAGGCTAATGGAAGAGAAATGAGAGTTCAAGGTTGAGGTCATGGATGAGGGTGACTGTCCAGAAACAATGTGGAGCAAGGTCACGACCGTAGGAGAGGCATTGTCATGTGAGGTCAAGGAAGAGTTCAAGGAGAGAGGTAGGTTTGAAGTCAACGATGGCTTGGATGTTGTCTCAAATTTCAATTCCATTTTTATATGGATCCTTTGCATTTTTATTTTCTCTTGGTACAAATATTTGATTTTTGGCGTTACAAGGACGAATGCCTTAGCTAATGCTTTTTTGAGTCGAAAGGGTTTGTTTTTTTGGTTTTGGTTTCTGTTCAGAACACAAACTATGTTGTATGTATGTAATCTAAAGGAGGCTACATGCACAAATGTATAGCTACAAGAGAATAACTAGGGTTTGATATAATGAATAATATATAATGTAAAGGAGACTACATGCACAAATGTCTTGTTGTGGGTGAAGAACTATGGTTTGATATAGTGAACAATATGTGTTGTAGGGATAGTATCTATCAAAGGGTAAATTCATTTTTGCCTATCTTTTACTGTATTTTGTGTATAATCCAAAAAATTTACTACCCATTATTGGTTGTATAATGTTAGGAGCAAAAATTAGGGTTTCATTATACTGTTTATAGAATGATTTAGAGAGGTTTATTTGTATTTTTTTTCAAAAACCCTCTCTGTCAGAGAGAAGTGGTGAAACACCAATTTTGGAACATTGGTTCATTGGTATTTAGGGCTATTTATTGGTCCTTAAATACCAATTATGGTGAGATTTTGGGCTTATCGTATCCCGAATGGGTCATGATTAAATGTATGCTCCTATATCTTTGGAATTTATTGCCTAAAACCCTAGAAGTCATTAACAAGGTTATTAGAATGGAGGAGTTGATCTCTTTCCTACCTCACATGGACATGAGGTTATTGGTTGCAATTAATCTTGCTATTGATCTCCTTGAGATCCTAGAAATTGAGATGGAAAAATAAATTATTTCTTGCCCGATTGAAATATTGGGCTGATTGAATGCTTATTTTCTCTTTCGGAGAGACGGGCATTGGAAGAGGAATTGGCCATTACTAAACCCCATTAAAGCTAATGAGAAGTCTAAATTGGCTAATAAATCTAATACAACTCTTAACCCTATCAATGAGAAGGATGTGAAGCCTAAGAGAGAGCTCTGCTAAACCTAATAACAATATTAACAATGCTTGTAGAGAAAATGTAGAGATGACTTAGATTGAGTCAGGGTTGGATAAAATTAAGATCCTTAATGATTGGAAGCTACAAGAACCTATCCCTGTTGATGAGAGACATAGAGATTCTATGACTTCAAAACTAAAAGATCTTAAAGAATCCCCAAGGAAAATATTCTATCCAGAAAAAATCCACTAAACCTACGAAGGCAGGTCAATCTTCCTAGATTGGCCCCCCAAAACACATAATCCTAAATGTTCAACAATTGGTTGTGGATAAAATTCGAGGAATGTAAAAAACTAGAATTAGAATGGAAAAACTTATTAAAAATGGGGGTGGCTTTGGATCTTCCTTGAAAGAATTGTATTTACCTAGGGAGAATGATCAAAGTAAGGTTCCTAACCCATCATAGAAGTGCATATTTGATGATGGGCTGACCCCTATCATTGAATTTGAGGTGGGGGAGCCTGGAGGTATTGGGAATTCAGGGGAGGCCCAATCTAACTTGGGTATCTACTTTGACCATGATGACATGGATAAAGGGGAAGTGGTGGAAGCCATCAAGGATGCATATGATTCAGAGGGTTGTCTCTCAAACTAATCCCTCATTGTGATCCCTGTTGTAGTTACCCCCCTTTCAGACCCTCCCAAATTGGTGCCAATGATAGTGACTAGTCTATCATTAGGAATGTAATTCCCTCCGAGGTTGGGGACACAAAAGATGTGTTTAATGGATTGGATGAAAATGACCTTGATTCCATGGAGGGTGATGTGTTGAAATGGGTCATTGTTCCCTTTGATTCCAAGCCAAACCGTGATGTGGTAGATGATGCATTTAAGGTGTTAAGGGGCATAATATCTAGAAAGAAGACCAAGTCCAAGAGGAGTAAAAAGGAGGAGGTGGTCAATAAACCCACCTTATGTCTTGAAAAAACTTATAAATTTAAAGTTAAGAGAAAGAGAGGTAGGCCAAGGGGTTCTACCATCTCTAAACAAGACAAGAAGATCCCCAAGAGTGTGCTGCTCAAGTGTTATAAGAACTTCAAGACTTTAATTGATACCACCCCTAATCCATATGGAATTGAAATTCTCATTGTGGAATGTGAGGGGAATAGAATCTCCCGATAATAAATATATAGTCAAGAGATTTTTAAATGTGAATATGAACATGAATATTGTTGGAGATTTGCTTCTGTGCAAATAGTTGACTGTATGTTTGTCATTGATGGCAATATATAGTATACAGCAGTGAACTGTATTCACTTTTCAGTATGGATATGTGGAAACCTTTCACGGTTGTTTTTATGTTTCAGACATAGTAACTATACCATGTACATACACACAGATTCATATGTTCAGTAACAATTGAGTTATCTTAGTCTGTTTCCCAGCCACAGTTTCAGAAGACTGTTTTACGAAAGCTGACAGTAATTTTATTGATTATTCAGTTGCATCTATCTATGGGATATGCGTGTTCAAATTCATATTTAGTTATGATTCTAAGTTAATTAACCAAATGCGCTAATCGTGTTTCATCTGAAGCATGACGTTTGGGTAATTTTGGTGGAGCCGACTATGTGAAGTGATGCGTCTATTCAGTTTGAGTTGCGCGGTTCTAATTATGTTGTGTGCTTGGTTTGGCTGACTAAAGAAGCATTAAAGGGATTCCTAAAGCTAACAAAGATCATATCTTTTGGAGAAGATACTTATAGTAGTTCATTTGAAGATCACCAAGGGTGAATGACAAAAAAAGAGACAGAAGAAGGACATAACACAATGCTGATTGTTTTGGAATAGTAGAGCCATTTCTTTCATCAGATAAATATCTATGTGAAGAAGCAGAGAGTATATATAATTCATTGGAACTGATCAAGACAACAGGTCTACCTAAACAGTTCATTTTCAGATATAGTGTATATCTATTTTACAGAAGGTTGCAGCCTTCACCATATTAAGCAGTGAGCTTTTGGACAGTGATTCCTCACCCCTAACAGGGTTATTTGTAAAAGAATCCTAACATGGTCCAACCCTTAACCAGGTCACTGTACTTATTGCTTTGTAAACATCAACTCCTAATAGGGTTGTAAGTTCTTCTAACATGGATTATTATACTCAAGTACAATTCTTTGTGGGTGTTAATTCCCACTGGGTTTTTTACCTAGTTTGGTTTCCCCGTAACCAAAATTGTGGTGTTCTATTTTGTGTTATCTTAAATGTGCATGTGCTTATGATATTCTATAATTAATTAAGAAAAAGAATTCAACTTGCTGATAACTAATTCACCCCCCTCTCAGTTATCCCTTGGGACTATTCCAACAATTGGTATAAGAGCCAAGTGCCTTGGAGAGAAATCCTAATAGCTTAAGGTAGATCAAATGGCGTACTTTAGGAAAGAGAGTCCTAAGTTTGATGGAGAGAATTATCTTGACTGGAAGAACAAAATGATAACACATCTTCAGTGCATTATTTTTGAGATTTATGAGATTGCTACTCATGCAATAGAAGTTCCCACCTCGAAGGACCTTACAGAAGAAGATTCTACAAATAAACAAAAGGAAGTATTCACCCAAAATTTAATTGCCAAAGAAGCCCTAATAAGTGCCCTATCTGATAGTGAATTTTATGAGATCAATAAGGCAGACAAAGCATATTCAATTTGGAAATACCTGGAAGACATGTTTGAAGGAGACATCCAAGCCAAGAATGCATGCATAAAGACATGGAAGAAAAGATACAACAATTTAGAGATGCTACCTGAAGAAAACATCAGAGCTTCCAATCAGAGGATTAATGAAGTAGTGTCAGGAATCAGGAACAACGGTGGAGAAATTTTAGAGGATGATATAATGGACAAATTGATGACCACATTGACAGCAGATTATGAAAGAAAGATAAACATCTTGTATGCAACCATGCAATTCTCAAAGTACTTCAAAAGAGAAACCTTGATTAGTAAAATATCAGCATTTGAGATATCAAGATTGAAGACAGGACCTAAAATGGAAAAAAATTTCAAAGCCTCAGTCCATGGTAAGAAATCCTTAAACATCACTAGTAATGTTGAGAAAGAAGAATTTGATATAGAACTAGAAGAAATCATTGCTATGATAGCTAAGAAGGAAAGACAAGGTAAAGGAAAATATGAAGGACAACTACCATTCAAATGTTTTTCATGTAACAAAGTTGGCCACTTTGCATCCAAGTGTCCTACAAGAGTCAAGAAGTACATATCAGATTACAAACCCAAATATAATAGGGAATGCTATCATGCTGAGGATGGTGTAACTGACGATGACTTAGGAGAAGATGAAATTGGATTTTTTGCAATTAAGGATAATGCAAAAATGATTGATCAAATAGAAATTGAAGATGAAAAGAAAGCACAAGAATTGACTTTAGTTTCACAAGATGACATCAGAACAGACTGGATCATGGATAGCGGGTGTTCACATCACATGACAGGAGACAAAGATAGATTTGTACATCTAGACAAGTACAAAGGTGGCATGGTCAGATTTGGAGATAACACTCCCAAACCTATCATAGGCAGAGGATCTATCACCTTAGATGGAAAGAACAAGACATATGATGTTCTTTATGTTGATGGTTTGCATCATAACTTACTAAGTGTTGGATAGTTGATAGATAAAGGATATCAGTTGGAATTCAAAAACAAAAGATGTATTATCAACAACAAAGAAGGAGACATGATTGCATTAGGCTCAAAAACCAAAGGTAATGTTTTTCAGCTTAACTCTGAAGTAAGTTGTTTGGTTGCAAAAGTGGATGATAGTTGGCTATGGCACAAGAGACTTTGTCATATCAATTTTGACAACATAGTGAAGATAAGTAATGTAAAGGCAGTAAGAGACCTTCCAAGTATTGCAAGACCAGTTGATACTATGTGCAGGGAATGTG
>MU223269.1:1763696-1773854 GCA_018584345.1 Thuja plicata
GAAGATAAGTAATGTAAAGGCAGTAAGAGACCTTCCAAGTATTGCAAGACCAGTTGATACTATGTGCAGGGAATGTGTGATGGGGAAGCATGTGAGGACCTCATTCAGAAGCAAACAGAACTCTGCAGAGAACAAATTAGATCTAATACATACAGACTTATGTGGACCTACTCAAATAAGATCATACTATGGTGAAAGGTATTTTATTTTGTTTGTTGATGATTTCTCCAGGATGATGTGGGTTGCATTCTTGAAAGACAAATCTGAAGCTTTTGAGAAGTTCAAAATATTCAAAGCTAAAGTTGAAAATGAATCTGCATTAAAGATAAAATGTCTGAGATCTGATAGAGGAGGAGAATTCACCTCTGATAAGTTTCTTGAGTACTATGAAGAACATGAGATCAAAAGACAACTAAGTGCACCCAGAACCCCTCAACAAAATGGAATTGCAGAAAGGAGAAACATGATAATACTTGACACAGCGCACATTATCATGATTGAAGGAAAATTTCCGCACACCTATTGGAGAGATGCGGTCAGTACAACAGTCTATACTATAAACAGAATTCAACTAAGACCAGGCGTAGACAAAACAACTTATGAACTTTGGTTTGGTAATGTACCTACAGTAAAATACTTCAGAATCTTTGGAAGCAACTGCAACATCAAGAGAGATGATGGTGTTGGAAAATTTGATGCTAGAAGTGATGAAGGTATTTTTCTTGGTTACTCGACTAAGAGAAAAGATTACAGATGTTTTAATTTAAGATTGAAGAAAATCATTGAGAGTGCACATGTGAATATTGATGAGAAGTTCATGATTCAAAAGAGAAATTATGAATATGCACCTATGATTGAAGATGAACCTAGACCTATCAATAAGGATAAAGTTATTGAAGAAATGTTTGACTGTATTGATGTATCATGCAATAACCCTGAACCAAGTCAAGAAGAATAACAAATTATAGATGAGAGTGTCACACCTAAAATATCAAAATACACATCCAAATACCACTCTAAAGAAGATATCATCGGAGATCAGAGAAGTAAAGACTTGACAAGATCCAGAGCTAAAGGTTCAACCATTGATGAAGAGTTATGCTTACTCTCACAGATTGAACCCTTAAGTGTTGAAGATGCGTGTAATGATTCAGATTGGCAAAGTGCTATGCAAGAAGAATTAGATCAAATAATGAAAAATGATACATGGGAATTGGTCCCTAGACCTTGTGACAAGAACGTGATTGGAACTAAGGGGATATTCAAAAACAAAATAAATGAAGATGGGACAGTAATAAGAAATAAAGAAAGATTGGTATGTAAAGGATATGCGCAAAGAGAAGGAATTGACTATTCTGATACATTTTCCCCTGTGAGAAGACTGGAAGCTATAAAGTTATTTTTAGCCTATGCAACATTCAAGAACTTAAAAGTATATCAGATGGATGTCAAGTCAGATTTTTTGAATGGTGACTTGAAGGAAGAAGTTTACATAGATCAGCCTAAAGGATTCAAACTTTCAGACAAACCAGACATGGTATGCAGACTAAAGAAAGCCCTCTATGGACTTAAATAGGCCCCAAGAGCATGGTATGAGAGACTTGAAGGCTACCTAACAAAGATTGGATTAAAAAAGGGAGCAGTAGATTGCAACCTATTCATCAGAGAGACAAATGAAGGTTTACTACTTGTTGCTATCTTTGTTGATGACATTATTTTTGGAGGTAATGCCAAGCTTAGTGTAGAATTTGCAAGAGAGATGCAGAGTGAATTTGAAATGAGCATGATTGGACCTATAAAATACTTTTTGGGATTAAATGTAAAACAAACAGACAAAGGCATATTCATAAATCAATCTAAATATGTGAAGGAGATATTAAAGACTTTTAAGATGGAAGATTGCAAGCCAGTAAGCACCCCTATGATAACAAGAAGAAAGCTTTCTAAAGATGATGATTCCACAGCAGTTGACAAGACACTATACAAGTCTATGATTGGAAAACTCATATATCTCACTCAATCTAGACCTGATATTTCTAATGCAGTTGGCATTGTTGGAAGATTTGTAGTTGAACCTAAACAAAACCACTTAATGACAATAAAAATAATATTCAGATATTTAAAGGGAGCTATAAACTATGGTTTACGGTATCCTAACTTAGAGAATGTACAACTTCATGTGTATACTGATGCTGATTGGGCAGGTTGTGTTGATGACAGAAAGAGTACCTCAGGAGGAGCAGTACTCCTTAGAGACAGATTGGTCACTTGGACAAGCAAGAAGCAGAATTGTATTTCTCAGTCAACAGCTGAAGCAGAATATGTAGCAGCAACATTGAATTATTCTACAATTGTTTGGATTAAATAGATGATAAAAGACTTTGGAATTCAGATTGATTATCCTATTGTTATTCACTGTGATAACACTAGCACTATTAATATGTCAAAGAACCCTGTGATGCACGCAAAGACAAAACACATTGAAATAAAATATCATTTTCTAAGAGAAAAAGTTGCAGACAAATAAGTAAAATTGGATTATGTGAGCACTAAAGAACAGTTAGCAGATATTTTTACAAAGCCTTTATCAAAAGATACTTTTGAGTATCTTAGGGAGAAGCTAGGAGTAATTCCCTTTCCTGAGTCTGATTAAAATTTGTAGAAAAAGCTTCAGTCCTCGGTGACTGATGAATGGTTGACTACTCTACTTCTGGAGTAGTACATATGCTTAATAGTATTTGGCACCCTTTGTCATTGATGTCAAAGGGGGAGTATATAGTAAGGGGGAGCATATACTCTGGGGGAGTATATAGTCATGAAAATAAAAACATAGTCAGAGGAGCTGCAGCAGTGAAGAGGAACCTTTGATGAGGATATTGAGAAGATTATAAAAATAAGGAAGACACTTGTGGATTGATGGTATTTTTAATCATATGTTTCCATCAATGTCAAAGGGGGAGATTGTTGGAGATTTGCTTATGTGCAAATAGTTGACTGTATGTTTGTCATTGATGACAACATATAGTATACAACAGTGAACTGTATTCACTTTTCAGTATGGATTTGTGGAAGCCTTATGCGATTGTTTTTATGTTTTAGACATAGTTACTATACCATGTACATACACATAGATTCATATGTTCAGCAACAGTTGAGTTATGTTAGTCTGTTTCCCAGCCATAGTTTCAGAAGACTGTTTTACGAAAGCCGACAGTAATTTTATTGATTCTTCAGTTGTGTCTATCTATGGGATATGCGTGTTCAGATTCATGTTTAGTTATGAGTCTAAGTTAATTAACCAAAGGCGCTAATCATGTTTCATCTGAAGCATGGCATTTGGGTAATTTTGGTGGAGCCGACTATGTGAAGCGATGCGTCTATTTAGTTTGAATTGCGCGGTTCTAATTATGTTGCGTGCTTGGTTTGGACGACTAAAGAAGCATTGAAGGGATTCCTAAAGTTGACAAAGATCATATCTTTTGGAGAAGATACTTATAGTAGTTCATTTGAAGATCACTAAGGGTGAATGACAAAAAAAGAGACAGAAGGACATAACAAAATGTTGATTGTTTTGGGAAGTAGAGCCATTTCATTCATCAGATAAAGATCTATGTGAAGAAGCAGAGAGTATATACAATTCATTAGAACTGATCAAGACAACAGGTCTACCTAAACAGTTTATTTTTAGATATAGTGTATATTTGTTTTACAGAAGGTTGCAACGTTCACCATATTAAGCAGTGAGCTTTTGGACAATGAGTCCTCACCCCTAACAGGGTTATTTGTAAAAGACTCCTAACAGGGTCCGACCCTTAACCAGGTCACTGTACTTATTGCTTTGTAGATATCAACTCCTAACATGGTTGTAAGATCTTCTAACATGGATTATTATACTCAAGTACAGTTCTTTGTGGGTGCTAATTCCCACTGGGGTTTTTACCTAGTTTGGTTTCTTCATAACCAAAATTGCGGTGTTCTATTTTGTGTTATCTTAATTGTGCATGTGCTTGTGATATTCTGTAATTAATTAAGAAAAAGAATTCAACTTGCTGATAACTAATTCACCCCCCCCCTCTCAGTTATCCCTTGGGACTATTCCAACAAATATTTTTCTCCTTCAAGAAGTAAAAGTAGCCACATTTAATCAGGAAGTTAAACCTTAGGTGCATATGAAGAGAGGTTGAATTATTCACTGCCTGTCATTACAAGGGGAAAGGGGAGGTACCATCTAGGTAGGACCTAAATCTAAAGATGATGTATCTAGATGGGGTTTCGCTCCATGCAACAGGGTGGTGTGGGTGATATGTAAAGACAATGGACATGAAATAAGTATTTTCTCTTTATATGCTCCTAACGATAGAGAGAGGATATATTTGTGGAAGTGGATGTTTTAGACGAAGGACATTCCTTAGATAGAAGATGAAGATTTTAATATGGTTGAAATACCTCAGGATAAACTTGGAGGCAACAAGTTTGAGTGGAAAGGGGAAGAAAATTTCTACTGGTATAAGTTGCTGAATAGACTCCATCTATTTGTCCCCATAGCTAGAAAGAATCATGATAATACATGCACATGGTATATGTGGTGCAATTTACAATAGAGGAGTAGGAGGATCTATTGTAGATTAGACCAATTCTACGTGAACAAAAATACCTTCAATTTCAAGAAGGATGAAGGCTCTTGCATTAAATTCATACCATATACATTGTTGAATCACCATCCTGTGGTGGCAGAAATCTCCACAAATAGTTCTTCATATATTCCAAGACCGAAAAAGGATGCATTTTCCCTAAAATTCAAGATTCTAGAAGATGAGGATGTTATTAGTTTTTTTGGTATCATCAGGAAATTGGTTCAGGGGGTTACTCTTCCTAACGGAGAAGACCTTACAACTCCCTTTTGAGAGACAAATCCCTTTCCCAAAGGGTTCAGGGGGTTACTCTTCCTAATGGAGAAGACATTACAAATGTACACTTTGTTGATGACACATGTATTATAGTAGAATTGGATGAGATTAATATGGAAGATCTGGTGACCAAACTAGAGTTCTTTTGTAGGGCATCTGGGAGTAAAATCTCCCTCCCCAAGTCTATTATGCTTGGGTGGGAGGAACATCCTCCATTTTGGTTTAAAAAATATGGTCTTTCCTGTGGAGTCCCAAAGCATCAGGTGAGATACTTAGGAATGTCATTTTCTATCTACTCTGACTTGAAGGATATGTGGAATTGGATTAGTGCCAAAATTGACAAGAAACTAAGTAATTGGGATAAACATTACTTGTCTATGGCTAGGAGATATCAGGTGTGTTAGAAGATACTATCCTCATATAATATCTACTATATATATATATGCCTTATTCAATATCAATATAATCACCTACAAAGGAAGATAAGACACTATTTATGGTCAGATGGTAAAGGAGCCAAGAAAATGCATGCAATGAGGTGGCAATGGTGCTCATGAGAAAAACAATGAGGGGATTAGGGATGAAAGATCTCAGAATAAAAGGTATATCCCTTGAAACCAAATGGATTTTTAAGGCACTGCAAGGGATGGAACCATGGAAGGTTTTGATCGAGAATAATATTAGTAGAGAAATACCATACAAGGGATTTTCATGAAAAGGGTTGCACCTCTTTGATCTCATTGTTGGTCATTTTCCAATTAAAGTGACAGGCTCAAATGTGTTTAAATCCATCTGGAAAGGATGGGATTATGTGAGGCATTTGATTTGTCAAAATGGTATTGTTTCACATGAGTACAAATTGTGTGGGGAAAGGGTTATTTGGTGGAACCTAAAACACAAAGGCAAACCCCTTTTCTTTTTGTAAGGATGCTCAACGAAAAGCTAGGAAACGAAGAGGATAGAGAGGATGGAAGATGTTATAAAGGATGATCAGTTAGTGGAATGAGAGGAGATTAGGCCAAGGTTTAACCTTCTATAGGTGTAGTAGAGGACTTTCTCTATCTTAAGGGAGGTGTGTCAGTTTCTCTTCCTACCTAGATTGTGTAACACTGAAGAGGATAGATTCTTGTCTTTTCAATGGGTAGATGGTACACTCCTTCTCGACATCAAAGCTAAAACCCCGTACTCTTCTCAGACTGATAATAAAGAATTTTTTTTCCTCATTAATTCTTGTTGGGCTATGAATTATGATTCTTCCTTTTGGCATTAAACTTTTGATAGTCTTTGGAGCAGGTTGGTGGAGCGAAAGAAGAAGTGTTTCTTATGGAGACTGATACTCCCCAAACTTCCTCTTAAGCAACCAAATGGGGACTTTAACCCTTGTTCAATTTGAAAAAATCCTCAAATGCTGAGACATCTCTTTTTTTAATGCATGTTTGCAAAGGAAATATGGAATTTATTTGGATTTTCTATCAAGGAGAACATTACTATCTTTGAGATTGTTTTTGGAAATATCTCAAGCCTTAGGAAAAAATTCAAGTCTTTTTATCTTGTATTTCTATTGAGATTCTTTAGATTACATGGAAGTTTAGAAATGACAATATTTTCAGTGGTAGGGTAAGAACTCTTACCGAGTCTCTGAGGAGGCTCATATTTTATGATATTTATATGTAGGTCACTATTACTATGAGGCTTGCTAGGAAGAAGTTTGAAGACTTGTTACACGATGGAACGAAAAGGGTCTTTAGATAGGAAATCTCACGTGGATATACTTGGATGAGAAGGACCAAGAATATGACTCCCTTTGAGACAACATTACATAATTTAATGACAGAGCTCATGCAACAAAGAGAGAGGAACCCCAAGGTAACATAGGTACTGTTAGAATTTAATCTTTACTTGTACTATTGTAAGTAGGAGATTCCTATGGAATCCCTACACCTATTTTGTCCTCTTGTGAGGATAATTCATTTTATGTATTTTCTTATTTAGATTCCTCCTTAAGAGGAAATAACACAAGTGGCACACACTTTATGAAATGTGGCATACATAGATATGGGAGTTACCATGCAACTCCTTTCTCACATCTCTATTAAAGAGATGTCTCTCCTTCTCTCCTTAGTTTTTTAGGTTAATTTCTTCTTCTCGAATGCTATTGTATGAGCTTGGCTCTCTCTCTCTCTCTCTCTCTCTCATTCTTAGGCATTTTTGCCCATTCTTTATATCACGAGGGTTTTTTCATGCTTTTCCCCCTTCAAAATCTTGTCTCCTTTGTTGCTTTTCTCATTGGTGAATGCTCCTGGTTTTGTGCTAATTCATGGTAAATCTCCTATCTCCTGCTCATTGAATTAAACAATTTCATGTCTCTCTCTTATTTCTGTTATTATTTTAACATGGTATCAAAGTAGGTTGTTTTAATCTTCGATTGAGTTTACAGGTGAAGGAGCTACCATATCTTGGAGCACTCCAATATCGGAGACTCTTGAGAGAGTGTTGTGAAAAATTTGAAATTTTTTTTGGGTTTGGCTGGTTTACCGCCAAACCCGATTTATCTTTTGCATACATTATTGGTTTATCTATTGGATACAGTACTGACTCTTTTTGTGCAGGATTTGAAATCATTTTTCTCTTTTAGATTCATTCCTCTTTCAGTTTCATTATTGTTCATTCCTCTCATATTGCTCATATTGCTCATATCTAACTTTTTTGCAGTTTGTATTGCACTATCTTTGTTATTATCTCTGTTATTACCTCTGCAGGCATATACACCAGCGTTTAAATCCATGTTGCAGATTTCATAGTAATCTAAATTTAATAAGTTTCACCTTCCGAGCTTATCTGTCTGTGTTTCACTTAAATCTAACTGTGTTGTTTTGCAGATCTATCTCTATATACTTCTATTGATCTACTATATCTTCTCAACTCATTGCCCATTTATGCTATGTTACTTTCACATAGAAGCCTAACTATTGGGATTATGGTCGATCCTAATGTGTTTTGGCTGTGATGCTTAAGCTTTTATGACCACCTTAATTTGTTGGCTAACAACAGCTCTGAGGGCAGCTGTGTGGTTTACATAGTTCTTTGTTTTAGACAACCTCAAATCGATCTCTTTACTTTCTTATTTCATTCTGTTGACATTTAGAGGGCACTTTAGATCGTAAGTCTACAAGGTACTTTAGTTATTTAAGTATATTTTCTAGTTCCAAGTGTTTTTTTAAATCGTGTTCAACAGGTTAATTGGAGCCGTTATCAATGAGTGTTGAAGATTCATTGTTTTGAGTTCGTCCGTGATTCATCGTGCTTCATCTGCAGTTATTGTATCATTTGAGGGGCAATAGTTTTCTCAATTGCAAGTATTTATTTCCTTTTTCAATCATTTTTGGGATGATGTTTAGCTTTTAAGTATCGGGTTGTCAAAATTTGCTGGTATTTGGGGTTCTTTGAGCACCTGTTCTTCTTCATCTCATAAGCTGCACATTTTTCATAATCCAAAAACTCTGAATATAGTTCGCACATCAGCTATATAAGAAGACTCATGATGAGAATGCTCAGATTGCACGCTGAGACTTTATTACAATCACTAGAGATATACAACAACATCCTAAGATATTGAATCTTGAAGACGACCTGAGAAAAATTATAATAAATCAGTAGAAATTTGAGCCGTCATTTTTAAACAGAGCTATATTACTGTAGATTAAATTATTCGGCTGGCCGAAGGCTTTTGTCTTTCTGCAATATAACATACATGAAGGAGAAGTGTTTAAAGAGCAGATTATGTCGGCGGAGTTGTGATTCCGAGGGTTTTGGAGCAACCGAATTACAGTAGAAATCTCTTTTTTTCTTAGCGTGGACATCTTACTTCTGCTTGCACCCCTGGCCTGAAGGTTCCACGGCTTCAACGGTTCTTTGTAGAATCTAGCACATCAACGTCTAGTTCTGACTAGTATCGTCTTTTTCTGTAATTTGTTTTAAATTTTCTTTTTTTAGCTCTATAACTGTTCTGCCTCTCTGTCTCTGCCACAGAGAAATTTAGTATTCTTTGTCCCTTCGCTGTCTTCTTGCAGGTAATATTTACATCTGTATTCTTATCATTTTTATTATTGCTGTAGGATAATCATTTCTTTCATCTATTATTATCTTATTTCTGTCTTATGATAGCATTATTCTTTCTCACAGGCCATTTTTTTATTCTAACATTTATGCAGGGTTCTTATTATTAGATTCTTGGTTTATTATTAGTTTTTTTTACATTCCTTTGTATATCACTTAACTTTGTCGATTCCTTCTAACATTCTTATATTTGCAGGTTTATTCTACTCTAATATTAGTTAATTCTTTCATATTTGTTTAATCATTTTAACTCTCTAAGTTTAATTCTTTAAATTTAATTTTAAAATTTTTTAACCAAAAAGTTTAAAGGTTAAAACATTTTTCCAGCTTAATTTTTTTAAATTTTCACTTTAACTATATATCTATTATCTCAATTCTAACCCATTTCAATTGTTAATTTATTATTTAATTGTCATTAAAATTTGTTTCATCACTTTAACAAAATATTTAAAAAATTTTTAATACTTTAAATTTCTGGAATATTGGAATTTACTATTCGCGTTAAACTGATTTTTTAGATCCATTATTATATCTTGCAACTTGTATTTAACTTTATTTTAGTTAAATTTGATATTTAATCATGTCTACATTAATGCCAGATTTTAAACTTACAAATTCCAATTATACTATTTGGAGGCCGCACATGTTTGACTTTCTTAAAACTCGACACCTTTCAGATATTGTGACTTCACCAAATTTGAAACCGACATCCACCGCTCCTTAGGCTAACTAGGATTCCTGGCAGTTCAAAGATGAGGAAGCGTTTGGTCTAATTGGCTTATCTTTAAATCCAGACTTATATCACCTTATCTCCGATTGTACTGAGGCTCATCAGGCTTGGCGTATCTTGGAAAATACATTTCAAACTCACCAAACCTCTACTCTGCCTTGTGACATTATGTATCCTTTGAATAACTTTCCTATTTGGGATGACCCTTGTGATGATGTTTCTTATACCTATTCTGCTTTGGATGATATTTTAGAACAAGAAGATGACATTATTAATACGTTTATCAATGTCACTTTGCCCTTATGTATTACAGGAGATTATGTTCCTCTTTGCTCCAAAGTAGATTATGAATTTTGTGACACTCAAATGGTTATTATGGAGGCCCAACCTCCTTCTCTAAACTCT
>MU223269.1:1785247-1800472 GCA_018584345.1 Thuja plicata
CCCCTGGCCCCTCCCCCCCCCTCGTCCCCCCGCCGTCGTACCCCTGCCGTACCGAAATTGAGGCCTTTTTTTTTGGCGTACCCGAAACTCGTCCCCCCATCCCCCCGTACCCCCGTACCGGTGTAACACTGTATATTCTTCAAGGAGGAATTCATATAGCTATACAAATTGATATCTTGTTTTTCTGTATGAATTCATCACTTCAGTTTGAGCCTTGTTTTTGGGCAAATTGTATTTGAGACTTCTGTACGTTCATTATATATATAAGTGATATATTTGTGGCTGTGTTTTTCTCCCTCAAGTTGGAGGGTTTTCCCAGGATAATTTGCTGTGTCTTAGAGTTCATTATTTTTGTTTATGGTGCTTATTTTATTTCTGGTTTAAAACATTAACATGGTATTAGAGCGGGTTTAAGCGAAAGCAGCATAGAAATGAAATGAGATTGGATTTGAATTCTGAGTTTTCCCATGTTTTTTAAATTTGTGATTTTGTATGTAGGGGTTTGACGGGGCTCTAAAGGCCTACAATTGAGGGGCATAGGAGTGCAAATATTCTCGGTTGACCCGGGTTCGAGTCTCGTCAGTCCACTCACTGGATTTGGCAAAAGATTTTTGAAAAGAGAACACCAAGGTTACCTTCTTGTTTCTAGGAGCTCTTTGGAAAGGCTGCCACAGAGTCAACACGGAGGATAGTGGTGGAATTATATATGAGGACAATTTTTATTTAAATTTTTAAAAAAAGTTTAATCCAATCTGCAAATGCTTTCAGCAATTATGATTAAGCTGTAGGAACCCATGATGTGGCTTTAGTATCAGATTTGAAGATTTTTCATGTTTGGGTGTTTCTGAATTCGATCAGTGACTGTCCGGATTCCATCGACAGTTCATTTTTGGGAATTGCAGCGGCTTGTGAGTCGAAATTGTTTGTATGGTAAAAGTATTCAGTCTGCGAGAAGTATCTCCCAAGGCGATCCATGCTGGGGACCAGTATACAGCCAAGGCGTGTCATTTATTGGTGACTCTGAGATTAGGCGATTGAAGATGCTTTCCATCTGTGACGGTTTTTCCGATTCGAATGAAGGAAGCAATTGATGGACGATGTGCCAAAAGCTCTGCCTGTCTCCAAGATCTGTAGTTACGCCCAAGAAATGAATCTTCTGAGGGCTAAGAGTATCGAGAAAGGGTGGAATTTGAATATTGGAGAGCTTGCCCATATTTTGAAGGGTGGCTGCATCAGTAGGGCCATCTTCCTTGACAGGATAAAGAAGGCCTATGAACGGATTTCATAGCTGCCCAACCTGATGGTTGATTCTGAGTTCAAGAGGCAGGCAGCCTGGAGGAGAGTGTGAGTATGGCCATTAATGCCGGGATCCCTGGAATGAATGCCAACCTTGCGTACTTTGACACCACCGCCGTGCCCGACTTCCTACTAATCTTGTCCAGGTCCAACGTGACTTGTTTGGAGCTCATACTTATGAGCGAATTGATCGCCCCAGGGCCTTCCTCACGAAATGGACCAAGATTGCGATAAAGGAGAGGCAGAAAATTGGGAATCTGCTGGATGCGTCTGGGGCTTCTTATGATGCTTTGGAGTGGCTGTATGGGGGAAGGGGCTGGTCCATTTCATATAGGTCGGACAGGGACCTAGACTTGCATTCTGACCCATGTGAAAGAACATCCTCAAGGAATAGGATTCCTGTGTAGATTTTGCATCCTAGGTATGCCAATTACTGGTAAGTGTTTTGTCAGTATATGGACATATCTCATGATGATATTTCTAACATTCAGAGGGAGTCTGATGTACCATTCGAGTCTACTGATCCAGTTGATGTGCCTAGAGATTTTGCTTAGTGTTGTGGAGAATGCTGTCCTTGCTGAGAGGGAGTCTCAGCAACAGTGACCCTTACTATGTGCTAAAATGCATATTTCTCTGAGACGGAGAAATATGAGGTGAAAGCCCTTGAGAGATATTGCTCTTTCCACTCATGGGAGTAGCCATGGTGGACGTCATGTTGAGAGACTCCATGACGACATCACGTTGAGTGACTCCGTGATGAGCACTTGTGTATAGAATTCTTTCCACACATGGGAGTAGCCATGGTGAACGTCATGTTGAGTGACCTAATGACGTTATCACATTGAGAGATTCCGTGATAAATTCTTTTCCACAAATGGGTGTAGCCATTGTGGGTGTCATGTTGAGAGACTCCATGACATGGATATCTGAAAAGATACCTCCCTAGCTAAGAGGGAGTGTGTTGATGTTATAGCTGCAGGAGTTATCTTTCTCTCCTGTATTCGAAATAAATAAATATATTATTGAAGCCAACTCAAGGCAATGAAGGGTCGAGACAACGAAGGGTCTTCACTTTGTAACGACAAGACAATGAAGGGTCAAGGCAATTTTATATATTCTTCCAGGACGAATTCATATAGATATATAGATTGATATCTTATTTTTCTATATGAATTCATCACTTCAATTTGAGCCTTGTTTTTGGGCAAATTGTATTTCAGATCAAATTTGTTGCTGGGTTTTTCTCCCTCAAGGTGGAGTGTTTTCCCAAGATAATTTGCTGTGTCTTAGAGTTCATTATATTGGTTTCTGGTGCTTATTTTATTTTTGGTTTAAAACATTAACAATGGGTACATAAATTAGATACATTCTTAGCACTCAAACCCATAGAAGAAGATAAGGCTATATAGTTTGCTACCATGCATCTAGATGGAGTAGCATATGACTGGTGGCATCATGGATGAGTATCTCAAGATCATGCCTGATACACTCCTATGAAGAATTTGTTAATAAGCTGATTACTCGTTTTCACAAGAAATACATAGAAGTTTATTACCAGGAATTGGCTCAATTGAAGCAGGTGGGACACATGGAAACATATATTAATGAGTTCCAGAAAATTTCAGTCATGGTTCCAAATATGTTGCAAAAGAGAGGCACGATGCTATTTGTAGAAGGATCGAGTGGCAAACTTCTGATCTTTTCACACCATTGCCCCATTGCAAATGGGGACCCCCTTTTTTCGCTTTTGGTGTTAGCAGGTGCTAGTTTAGGAGTAGATTGGCAACATTTTGTAAGTCCAAGTCTCGGGTAAGCCTGTCTTGAGGTAGTAGGGAGTGTTCAAGTTCGGTCACCAAGTCAAAGTTCAAGGATTGGAAAAGAAAGAATGAAGTTAGGATTGATCACGATCAAATAGTGAATGGACAATTCATGAAACATAGGCAAAGAGGTAATTCGGGTCAAGCCTGAGAGGGCTTGACAAACTCCATTTTAAACTCAATATTGATCCAAGCATTATCAAGAACAATAAAGTTTGATCAAGTTTGTAGATGACCAAAGGAGAGTATGATGTTGGAATGAGGATGATCAAGGGGAGAACATGAAGTTTGAGCTTTGAGAGTCTGATTCTCGGAATCCATAACTGGAGGGGAGAGCTGAAATGGCCCTCGTTCCTTGTCAAAGACCACATCATGATTGAAGATGAGCGATTAGTCTTGATGTCAACCAGTCAGTAGGCTTTGTGATTATCATTGTAGCCGGTTAGCATGAGTTTCTAGCTCTTGGCATCTAACTTGGTGCGGTTAGCATCAGGGATCCAGACAAAAGCAAAGGAGCCAAAAACTTTGAGATGATTGATTCTGGGCTTACAACCTGACCATGCCTCTTCTGGAGTCTGCTTCTTGACAACCACTGTAGGAGAGCGGTTGAGAAGATAGACTGCAGTGTGGACTGCTTAAACCCAAAATTTCTTTGGAACACTCTTGTGTTCAAACATAGATCAAGCCATTTTGATGATCATGCAGTTTCTTCGCTCAATGACACCGTTTTGCTGAGGGGTGTAGGTGTAGTTAATTGGCACTTTACACCATGTTGTTCACAGAAATGGGAGAAGGCAAAGGAACAAAATTCTCCCCCATTGTCAGTTCTAAGAGTAACAATGTGTTGACCAGATTCTTTTTCTACAAATGCTTTGAACTTTTGAAACAAAACAAACATCTCTGATTTTTGATGAAGGAAATACACCCACATTTTACGGCTGAAATCATCAACAAAATGTTAAAAATACTTGGACCCAGTAATAGGAGTATCCATAGGTCCATAGAGATCAGCACGGACCAGTTGTAATACCTTAGAAGCTCTCTAGGAGTTGACATCTGAAAAAGGAGTGCGACGCTGCTTCCCAGCCTGACATGCTTCGCAAACTCCAAGTTTTTGGGTTTGAATCTCTGACAGGCCAATGACAAGATCTTCCCGAACAAGCTGAGAAAGATAGTGCACATTTAAGTGCCCATACACTGATGCCAGAGTGTACTAATAGAGGAGCGTTGGCCTGCCATAGTAAGCTCTTGAGAATCTCCAAAATCAACAAGTCTGAACAGACCGCAATCCTCAATACCAATGGCAACAGTAGACTGAGTCTCTTGATCAATGATACTGCATTGATGTGAATTGAAGGTCACGTCTAGCCGAGGGGAATGTCTCCAAATTTGTCTGATTGAGAGAAGGTTGAATTCCATTCCTAGAACATAGTACACATCAAGGAAAATCAATTTCCTTCCTCTAGATTGAATCTGTATATTGCCTTTTCCGACAACGGTGTACTCTTCCTCTCCAAAAATGACTGAATCTGAGAATGGCTGAAAATCTGTGAACCAATCCCGACGATGAGTGAAGTGGCGGGAGGCATCTGAATCAATATACTAGGAAAAAGATTTGACATGATCTGTAGGACTTTTAGTCATGAAGGCGTAAAAGGCAGACTCACCCTGCTCAGTGTGCCCCACAACATGTGCTTTAGGCTGTGAACCTGATTGCTTGGCCTGAGCAACTAAGCGTTTACGACACTCCAACTTTATATGACCAAACTTATGGCAGTAGTTGCACTTAATATTTTTCTTCTTCGAGCCTTCTAATGATTGAGAAGAGGGATTGTGCTGAGAATGATGAGAGAACGGGTAGTTGCCTATGTCCTTATGAACGGAGTTGGCTGAGAAAGCTTGTGTGTTTGAAGATGAGCTGGTACCACTGTCGAATTGTTGTTTCCAACGACCTTGTTGTAGAAGCATTATGGAGAGATCGGAAAACGAAACAACAAAATGAGTGGAAGCAATGTTGAGAGTTTCAACAAAGTGCTCATAGGAAAACGATAGACTCTTCAGGGTGATCACCACCATGTCTTCTTCCATTTTGCGTCCAATGGCTTCCAAAGGATCTCGAATGTACTTGATTTTATTGAGACGATCTTTCAGGGACACTTGGTCATCCATAATGATTGTGAAAAGCATCCTCTTCAAGAAGAACACATGACGCTTATCAAAGGTTTCATGCAAACCTTTGAGATGCACCCAAATTTCAGCAGCTGATTTGCTGGAAGGAACCTGCGGTAGCTGATCATCACTGACCGAAAGTTTGATGAGCATAGCAACTTCTCGAGCATAACAATTCATCAAATTTATGCTGCTCATTGCCTTCTTCCTTAGGACGATTAGTCTTGTCCAAAACAATTTTGTCAAGACATCTGTATTAAAAAACGTCATCATACGTTGCTTCCAAGTATTGTAGTTTCTGCCGTTGAATTTCTGACTCCCCTCAAGAAAAATATTCATTAAAGATGCCATTGTAGAAAACTGAGGTCAAAGGTTGTTGACCAAATGGCGACACGAATATCAAGGTAGAATTCAAGCAACACTTGAAAATCACGTTTTGAATAAGACTGATGCAGAGAACAAACACTGATTTTGAGATTGAACAACAGTTTACCAGGCACATATCCCAAGGCAATTTTTTTGAAAGACCCAGAAAAATTTGCAAACAACCCAAATAAGCTCTCGAAAAACTCAGAAGGAATTTGTTGTCAGAATTTGGATTAAGGTATAAAACTTGGGTTTTATAAAAAACCTTAGCCGATTGAAAAAAATTAGAAATATCTTCAAAAAAACAAAGTGCTGGCCGCAGAGGAAATACGAAGGGTTTGTAAAACCCTAAGCGACTGAAGAAGAGTCTGCAACTATTAGAAAGCGACCATAGAATGGTCGAAATTTGCAAAAAAAGATGGAAATACAGACTCCTGTTAGCAAAATGAAGCGCCATGAAATCCAGGGTCGATTCTGGAAAAAACAGATATGGGCCGCTGAGAGGTTTTGTTGTAGAAAAACGAACATGGGCCATTGAGAGGTTTTGTTGCAGTCGTCGTGTGAGAAAAGAGGAAAAACTACCATGAAAGAGGTCGTTTTAGCCAAAGACACTCTAGATTGAGAAGAGAAAGCCGTCATTCTGTAAAAAATGACCAAAGAGATGGTCCAAACACTGCAAATCGTGATTGAGAAAACCCCGGAAAAACGAAGGCTCAAAAAAACCTTACGTAGGTTGCAGACGAGGAACAAGAACGAATGCAGGTAGGGAAAAAATTTCCTTAGAATAGACCCACGGAATTCCGAGGAATTCTTTTGACAAAATTTTCTAAAAAAATTTCCAAAGGAAAAGATTTTAGAAATGAATTTTTTTTTCAAAAGAAAAATTAAAAAAACCTTTCTTTGATACCATATTACACAGGTAATTGGTAGAATATTAAATGATTAATGAATGAGCAAAACACTCATTTATAGATTACAAAGACGATGTTTCTATTACAAAACAATTGTAGGTATTAGAAACATTCTAATAACAAAAGAATATCTACAATATTAGAAACATTCTAATATTTACAAGATTTACAATATTGACCATTAAAATAATAATAAACAGTATATTATGGAGATATTATTCTAATACATGTATCTATGAATCTTGCAAAACATTACAAAACTTTATTCATCAAATGCAAATTAGCTGGTGTGTTACATAAATGAAAAGGAATAGCTAACCATTTTTAGAGCCCTTGCTTGGTTCTGAAAATGTCTTCCATGTATCCTCATTTATTCTTACTTGATGGTAAGCTAATTTTAGATCTACTTTGGTGAACTGTTTTGTGTTGCTGCTGATCCTAGAGTCATCTATTTGTGGATGTAAATAATAGTTCTTGACGATGATCTCATTGAGAATTTGATAATCTATGCACATCTTGAAGAACCATTTTTTCGTATCATTACAATGGGTTAACCATAGGGCAAAGTAGTTAAATGTATCACACCCTGTTTCAATAACTCTTCAAGTTGCTTTTTAACCTCATTGCTCTCCATTACTGAGTCTATAACTCTATGTTGGGTTGAGCACATGCAGGAAGCAAGTGGGCCTCATGTTCTACCTCTCTCTAGGAGGCAGCCTCTTAGGCTTATGAAAAACATTATCAAATGAAAATTTCATTATCTCCTTGGTCTTTGTGCTAGTATGAAACATAAAAGAAACCTCTATTCCATCCCTTGTTTATCTTTCAAGAGCAATAAACAAAATTGCTTCTCTTGAATTAGCTTGTGTGCCTGATTTGAACTTACCATGGCAATCCTTGCTTTGCTTTGGTGTCCTTTGACAACGTATTTGATCCCATCCTTGACCCATTGGTACTTATTAGCCCCACACATAAATATAGCATCTCTCACATACAAGTATGGATGCCTAAGCACAATAACAAATGGATCAAGTAAGATCACATATTGAGCATTAATAGAAAACGGAATTTCACACCTCTTCTTTACTTGAATCTCAACACTCTTTTGACCCAACCCAAAGGGAAAGATTGAGGATGATGATAGGCCTTCAAACCAAGCTTTCAAACTCTCTTCACTGAAATTATATTGCATTGGGAATGTAGGTCTACTTGTTGATGTGTGTTTTATGACCCACCAAACAGTAGAACAAAATATCGAGGTATCTTATCCTCTCTTGATCAAAGTTCCGTATATGCTAAGATTGCAAGAAGATCATATAGGTCACTCCAAGGTTCCTTTCGTGTCAAGTCTTGACCGTGGATAAGCTCGGTGGTAAATGTGATTTGCTGAAGATCATAAGGGGCCTTACGTTTGCAAGCTTGAAATAGATTTCAAATCATACTGAATGGGAGCTATCGATAGATTTTGCAATGGAACACTTTTTTGGGTTTTCAGAATATGCAGAAAGCAAAAGAGAGTAGGGTTCAGAAATTTTAATCTACTCCTAAGGGAAATGATAGCAATGAACACTACGTCTGTGGACAAATTCCTATTTACCAGGTTTCGCTTTGCCAAGTTATACTACAACTACACGAGAACCAGTGCAATCTTCAAGGTTTATGCAAAAGATTTTCATACCACCACGAACAACATCATGAAGAACAATGTACGTGAATGACAAAAGTTAAGCATGTGTAGGAATGAGGTTTAGGCTAACTTTGCACAACGATTTACAATCAGTAAAATGTCAAAAGTATGATCCAAAGGAAGTCGTCAAAACACCATCATATTTCTCATTGCAATCATAACACTTCATCTAACTTTATCCAACAAATCTAAACTAAATGAGGGAATTATGAAACCAAGCAAGCACTAAAACACATCAAGTATTCACTACCATGAAACCAACAATGAAAACTTTATTGTCTCAGTAGCTCTTTAGCAACAATCTCAAAATCCACTGCCTTACAAATGAGAAGTGAGGCCTTTATATAGGTTCTCTAATACAAAGGGCGGCCCGAATCAAAACAATAACCGATGGCCCAGATTGTGCCACCTCAGCCATAATTAGGGTTAGGGCAAAGAAGAAGGAATCTACATTAATGCAAAAGGAATCCACTTCCATAGTGGGTGATAAATACCCATTACACATGCACACTCAAAAGGAAAGTGGGGTGCAATAAATGACCACTATGCATTAAATGCACTGTCTGCCTTGAATGGATTATTCTTGATTCCCTTCCTTAAATGTGTTGACTTTGACTTGAAGATCTTTGACCCAGCTGATGGAGACGAGTGGGCGCTAGGTCAGCACTGCATCATTTTGTAATCCAAATCCAACTCTAATTACTTCTTCTGAAATTATCTCTTCTTTGATCATTTTCACCTCCGATGCACCTACTTGAGAATTTATCTTCTGAAAATGTATTGAACTCCTTTGTTCATGATCTAGTGTTCACATTCATGCCTTCCTTCTAGCGCCAGTTTCTGCTGATGGTGCGATGATGGAGGGTTTACATACCACCAATGATCTGATTTTCTAAATTGCTCCAAGATTGAATTTTAATTCGGTTCTCCTAGTGCTAGTTTTTGTTGATGGCACAACGATGGGGGGTGCGGCTTGAAATAACTTCTACCTTCGATAATTCTTCTTGTTCTTAACGACTTGAGATGATTCATCCATTCTGGGACTTTTTCACATAGAACTATCTCGGCTGTGGACTGAACTTTGATCTTTCGAAATCTTGAATCTTGAATCTTGAATGTCTCAAACTGGATCAACTGAAAATTTGATGTCTTCAATATCGGAACTGGAATTCTTGAACATGAGTGTCTTCCTCAAACTTTCGGGATTGGAATTCTTCTTTCGGTTGAAGATTCCATCATTGCCCGAATTTTGCGCTCGAAGATGCACTTGTGCGCAAATATTTCCATATCCTCAATACATCTCGTGATTGTGAACTCGTTCTCTGATTTCTTCATATGTCTTGCGTCGAGCACACATGGAGTGTTGCTGTAATCCCAAGGATATTCCGTGATCATCTCATCCGCACCCCAAGAGCATTGAGAGCTTACTGGTGGACTTTCGTTTGCAAAATTTCATTGGGGCGCGATTTCTCAGATGTTTCACGGACTCTTTTTCATGACTGGAGTAGTACGCTGGGAGTGCATTGACAGGCCTCCTCTCTTTTACAAATTCCTTGTCTTGGCAAAGATTGCGCTTGGGTGCATGTAGATGTTTTCCGTGGAATCCCTCATCTCTTCGTTGATCGTTGATATTGGCTTTTGTGCTTGAGTCGCAAATGAATCAAGAGTTTAGTGTTCAGACTACTAATTCGAGCCCATGCTGGATTTGAAGACCCACGACAAATCCTTCTTTATTCGAATCTGTTTTGGGAGCCAATCAGAACATACGAAGGATTGGAATTCTTTTTCTTCTGAACATGATCTTCAATATTTTACTTCTGCCATTGTCCATATTTCCTTTACATAACTTCCTGTCTGTTCATCGTTGCCAATTGGGACCAAATTTTTTCCTATATTGGGATTTCAAACACTTTTGCATCTGACTGCCAATTCCTTGGCATGCTGTTCATTTTGAAGTGTTCCTTCTCTATATTTCCTTTGCACACGCTTGGGCGTGGCTAAAGATTTTTTCGACTTGCGACTTTCTGCGCTTGAGTGTAGTTCAATGTTCTCATCATCGCGCTTTGGGCGCCCTTTCCAGGTCGGATCGGATTCTCTCGATGGTTGACATAATTCCCTTCTGACAACCTTTTCTTGTTTATAGTGGAATCGTGCCCGAATGGATTTGGGCATATGAAGAATTTTATTCACGCAATGAAAGAGAACAACAATTGGCGTACTCTACTATCGACATTTCGAAAGGTCTCTGTTTCTCTTTTCAATTTATGCCCCAATAACTTATAATTGAATTTGCGATGTTCTTGACACAACTTCAGCTATTAGTCTTTTTGTATAGAAATCCACAATTTCTCCTTGTTTGCCAGGAAATAATTCTCCTACCGATTTGTCTGGATATTTCGAGGTTGTTACCAACGTCATGCTGAAAGGCCATGTCAGGCATAAGAGAATGCTTTAAGTGTCGGATTTCTCACAAAGTATTTGATTTTCCCGTGTCTGCTAATCTTCTTTCTCTTGCCTTTAACATGTTGAGTTCTGACTCAATAAGGACACATCAATAAAGTTGAGCATTTCTAGACCTTTGAATACTGCCATGCCGATTGTAGATATTCTCTTACCGAGCATATTTCTGACCCCTTTGTGTGCATACTTTGACACAATTGCAATACTCCTTTAAATTGCTAATCATAAAGACATGGGTTCTCTTTAGGGAATTCAACTTCACAACTCAAAATCAAGAAACATTTCAAAATTGGAATCTTGAGGGACGAGGAATAAAATTTGACTTTGAACATGACCAAAGTTACTACTTCTCAACCAAAACTCAAGCAAACCGAGAAGACGACTACAAGAGCTACAGAGACCACACAAGCCAAAAGGGCCAGGTGAGCGAAATAGATAGGGGGTCCCATCCTTGATGGCCGATGTGTGATTAGGTCACAACACTACTAATGCAGTTACCCTTTTTTTCTTTGCTTGGAGTTTTAGATCGAGTAGTTGATTCCGTCAAGTTCTTGTTCGCTCATGATGATCATTTTAGCTATACATTCTTTAGGTGCAACTTGGGATGTAACCAGCAACACTTGTTTTTTCTGTGATCATCAATATTGCAATGTAAACAATGACTTTTGAGTGTCCTTGAATTGGTGAACAGCAGCATTATTCTTCATAGCTTTCCATGTATTGAAGGGGTTGACTTTCTTTTCCTTTGATTGATCCTTACTTTGTTGTTATGTAACGTCCCCTTTTAATGTGGCCTAGAAATACAATTAAAAAATAAAAATCAATGGGCCACTTTTTATTTCCCAAATTGAAATTAAAATTAAAAGAAAAAGGAAATATAAAAGAGAGAGGGAAAGGTGAAAAGGTTATAAAAGAGCATGTGGAGGCTCATTTGAGGGGGGGAGTTTATACTTTCTCTTGGATTGAAAACCTTCATGGTTTTGGAGATTGGAACTTGTTATTTCAGCCTCTTAAGACACAAACCCTTTTGGGAAGACCAGTTTTGGAGGTGAAAGATTCCTTCCTAGCTGGTGTTGGTGGAGTTGCTCAGATTTCACAAAGGAGTTCAAAGTTCAAGGATTTGAAAATTTGGTGAGGTCACTTTAGAGACAAATTTGCAGAATACGGTTGATTTAAATGGTATCTTGGTAATTCAGTTTGCAAAATTATTGTTATCATCTTTGAGAAAATAATATATAGATATTTGCTGGAATCGATTGATTATAAAGAGTTCATTTGAGTAATGTTATCTGTTTGTAAATAACCAGCCTTATTTAATAATTGCCCCTTGAAATATTAAAAAATGTATGTGAAGTCTAAGGTGTTAATTTTATTGAAGCAAAAGAAATGGTGGACATTGGTGTGGCTGTCATTAAAGATTAATAAAGTTTATTATTGGCTGATTTGAATATTGCAAGGAATGTGAAAAGATTATTTCAAATCCTTCAAGCCAATCAAAACTGAAGCTTCATATCTATATTGAAATCGAAAGCATTAAAAGGAATAAAATAGCTTTTGCTTTGGCGTAAACAAGCTTGTTCATGGTAATTTGAAGAGCTGAAATCAGTCTAAAGGGAACAATTTGGAGATTGTTTACTTGCTGTATGCTGTTGGCTGGCCCTTTTGTCAAATAGATTTCCTTTCTGGACATGAGTCATGTTTGGTGAATTTGCCATTGTGATATTGGCTTCATCGCGGAGAAATAAAAAGCACGCCGTGTAAACCTAAGTGGGCATTTGAAGACTTCCGATGAAAATAATATTAAAACACCAACAGAGCTTCAAGACCATGTCGACTCCTAATTCCAAATCAATAGGAGATTTCTTTCCTTCTATGACAATGCAGCTGCTGTAGACGGATAGGCACAGAGAATATGAAGTGTCTTAGTGGACCTGAAGAGTTCAAACAATTGTTGGAAGGTGGAACCTGAAGAGTTCAAACAATTGTTGGAAGGTGGAACCTGATTCCTTTTCTCTATTGTGTGAGAGCAGCTTATGAGACAGGATTCCGGATTATGCCTGGAAGCTACTAAGGAGGGGATTGTATGCACATTACCATACATTCTGGGCTGCCTATGTGAATTGTATATAGCTGGTTGTGGATATATATTTTGAGCATAAATAGTGATAGGTATATGCTATGCATGGAGACGTTGCTCAAAATTGAGGATGGTCGATTGGGAGAAGGAAGTTTGTTGAGTTCACACCTGGTTGACTGAATTCCATTACTCTTTCTAGTCACTGTTGGTAAAATTGCTGTTGTTTCTTTTGCTGCTGTTGTGTGTGTTGGTTGTATTTCCTGTTTTTGCTGGTTCTCCTCGTTCCTTGTCTTGCCCTCTGTAAAATTTCAGGTTTTCATGTCTAAACCTTGCCAAAATTGCAAAAACCTTGAAAAACCATAAGTATCCAAGTGTTAAACGATGAATTGAAACCCTAGGTCATGTCTTATGTTTCAGCGTTACCTTTTTCATTCACTTAAGACATGTGTTTTAAAGTTAAGTCGCCTCGTTGCGTTACCCCGAGCGAATATTCCAAGGCTCTTCCCGACTTTGCTTTTTCCTTGTGTCGCGTAGTCTCATTCAGGATTAGAATATTCCTTCAGTGTTACGAGACTTGGCGATTTCTTTCAGTCGGGTAGTCGCAAGAGTTTCATGTTATAAGCTTTATAAAGGATGGGACCCACTGTTAGTCGGGTGATCGCAGGAGAATTCTCACAGTTAAGAAAATGTTCTCAGACTTCGCGATTACTTCATGTCGCGTTGTCGCCAGATCAAGCCAAAGTTCACGGTTAAGTTTTCCTTCAGTCGCGTGGTCTCGGAATAGGATGGCGGTTAAGAGATTTTAGTTCAGACTACGCGACTAATCGTTTGAAGTTTGCGGCATTGCTCAGTCGGGATGTCGCTAGAACGGAATAATGTTTCAGTTTCCCGTTATGCATCAAGTGAACCAATGAGCAAGTGACATCTGTCATAAAGTAAGTGGGTTGTCGGGAGGTCGCCAGAAGGAAGAAAATGATTAAGCGACTATGAGACTAAGGTATGTTGCCTTCAGTCACAAAGTCTCAGAATGATTTAAGGGTATGGAGAAACATCTGGCGATTAAACGACAGCCGTCAGATGAAGGAATCAGAAGATCCAACGGTGGTCGCAGAGTCAGAAAAGAAAAGTGTCTTAAGGGAAAAGTCTTCCCGACTGAGCGACGAGCTGGAAATAAGAGATTATCGCGTGCTCACGATCTGCTTTGGCCGAGTTGTGTTTTGTGCGCGATTCGGCGATTTCAATGTTTTGAAAGTGTAAATCGCGCAGTCGCGGTATCTTGTGAAAGACGAGCTATAGCTCTGCGACCCAGCGACAAAGGAATCATTCAAAGGCATCGCTCACCCGTTGATGTTTTAAGGCGATCAGAAAATAACTCGCGGGGATGCGATGAGTTAAAAGATGAAACACTTCGCTTAGTCGCTAGTAAATGATGATAAAAGGAAAGTAGCTCGCGAGCGGGCGACTAAGGAAAAATGAAGCAGTCGCGCAATCGCAATCAGTAACAGAATAAAATTTTTGAGCTCGCGAGTAGGCGACTGAGTAAAGATCAGATGCAGTCGCTCATCCGCACATAAAATGAAAAGTGGAGTACTAAGTGCTGCGACTGAGCGACCAGGGAGATAACCGTGAAAGGTTAAAAGCAACGGCTAGTCGCCAGGTCTCAGAAAGAAAGATGAGTTAAGGTTAACTGCTCGCGACTTTGATTTCAGTTATGTCGCGTGATCGCCAGATGGTCACTGGGGTCGGCCAGAGTTAAGAAAATACATTGTCGCCAAGTCTCGAGATAGAACTATGGTTAAGAACAAACGCCCGCGACAAAGAGACTTAATGCAGTCACGTGGTCGCCTAATCACGAAATCTAAAAAACGGCGGCAGTTTTCTGATGTGACAATGTAAATCTCTCGGTAACCAATCAAAGGTTCAAATTTTGATTACTGTGCATTATGGGTAGCTGATATGTGAGACAGACAGCGAATCAGAAGGTGACATGTCAGCTCTCTTAAACCTTTTATGATTGCTCCGAGGATTCATATTTGAAAATTTGATTTCCTGTCAACTTCAGCAACTACGGCTAGGTTTTTCAAAGTTCACGGCATGGCAAATTAATGGCAAAACTGATGTTTCCGAATTATGAGTTGTGTACTCTGGATGACGGCTATAAGGAGTTGATAGTGCACTCATTCCCGTTCACCGTGCTTTCAAGTTTTCAGAGCCAAGTTGCTTGTTTTCAGAGAAGAATGATATTTTGAGCAGTTGCAGTGTATCCAAAGTGATCAGAGATTTCTAAAATTGCAGAGGGTTGTGCTCAGAACAAATGGCTGATATTGGAGATTAGATTTGTTTCAATATCGGTTAGAGGAAAGAAATTCAAGGTGTTGCAGAGATGAGTAGAGCTGTGAGCGTCGCTTCAACAAGTGGAGGCAGTGGAGAAGAACAGAAAGG
>MU223269.1:1804930-1836756 GCA_018584345.1 Thuja plicata
AACGAAGAAGGACCTTATCCAGTCCTTAGCAATTAGGCTTTTCTTGTCTCTGAATCAGTATTAGAAGGTACAGTGTTCAAATAGACATTTCAAGCATTGTGGTTCATACAAGAAAAATCCCTAACAGTGTGGACAAAGGCGTGTGAAGAGAAGGGAGGGTCATGGGCCCCTGAACAGAGCTGATTTGTTCAGCTGCTTAGGCGGATGTTATTTCCTTGACATAGACATTCATTTAAAGCATGGACTCTTGAGAAAGACACCTGTCCCTGCCTTGGAGATAACAAGAAGTGTTGATTTTGGAATGGCTTGGTCTAACAATTATTGTTTATCGAGATGCTTGCTGTAGCTTCACAGTTGTCTTGGCTGAAGACTAGCTTCGTCAACAATCTTCCTATCTGGGTGTGGTAGTTTGATATTGATTCTTCTCACATTGTAGAAGATGCAGGGTAATATCTGTATGCAACAACTTCTTCCAGATTCTGGTACATGTATGTCTGAAGCAATAAATATTCATTTATAGTTTGACACTTGCATGTATAAAGTTAGCTCTTGTTACTGTTCTTATTTGCCAATTAGAAGAAATAATCTCTTCAATTGTGTGTTTGGTTAAGTAATTCTGTTCATCCACTGCAAGTATATTAATTCTTGAGAGATTCAAGCCTGCAAACATTGGGTAACTAATCTCTGCAATTAGAAATTTCTGACCGTGCTTACAAACACTGAAATCATCATACAAAGTCAGAATAATCAAACTGTTTGACAGTATTTCTGAGAAGGGAAAAGATGTTAAAAATCAGCAAGCAATTTCTAGGGATATTACATGTTGACCCTGTTTAGGAGATTCTCCTTCACCCTCCCCCTTTTCCTCTTCTATGTAGTATGCCAATACATGAACCACATCTATATCAGCTGGCTCAGTGTTAATGCCTCTCCTACAAAAAACATGAATGTAACCCACTGAGATATTTAGTAAGGATATAATCTTCCTTGAAGTGCACACAAAGTAATGTCTTGCTTACAGAATTTGGTTGTGTAATCTTGGATGCTTTGACTACATTTTTGCCCATAGTAGAGCCACTTTGGCTTTTGATTGTTTCATGGTCAATTGAATGGAATTTCTTCCTTAGCAAGTCTTTTAAACTTTTCCAATTGTAGTTTGTTGGTTTTCTTTTCCTTTCACAAAAGAAAAGTAGCTTCCCTCCATACAAGAGCATGACTACTCATTTTCAAGCGAGTAAAACAAATCTTCTAAGCTTCAGTAATGTCATGGACAATTAAATAAACATCCATTTGCTTTGTCCGAGTGTCTGAAATCTCAACTTTAACTTGACCTTCAAAAGATTTGATGTCTAAGTTTCAGCTTTGAATGGAGTTGTTGCAGATTTTACCTTGGGTTCACTTTCTTCCCAATGGGGCTCATGGTCACCCTTCTCTTCTTTTCAGTTGTCTCTAGTGCCAAATGTTTTCCCTAAAGCCCACACTGGAGTATTGGTAGATGACAGCCCTTGGTCATTTGGTCTTGTCTGGCTAGATGCTCTTGTTGTTGACGGATTTATTAAAATAATGTAATGTTTCTTTACTGGTCATCTTAGTCGTCTTAGGCACTTTCTATTTTCATCTTTAGTTCCTGATTGTTTCTTTTAGAAACATCATCTTTGTAAATCTATATAAGGAGCTTTCATCTCCTCTGTTAAATATAACTTTGATTTACAATAACATGGTATCAGAGCCAATCGATGGAATTTTTCAGAATTTGGCAAATTTTTAAAATTAAAATTCAGAGCCAGTCAATGGGCCCTTGGTCAACTGGTGAAGTTAAATGGTTCACAAAGAGCCCACCAGGGATCAAGTCTTGCTGAGTGCAAGGCCCGACATCATAAGGGATGAGGCTGGGACCGTGCCCTAGGCAAATTTGGCAGCGTGGATGCTCCTCAGTCCTTGGCTCTAAGCTAAAGAGACACGTGTGGGCCCGTATCGGGTTCCTAAACCCTCCATAAAAATAAAAATAAAAATTCAGAGCCTCTTGTTTTTTTTGAATTTTTTAAAAAAAATTTGTGAGGTGTTCTGATTGTGGGTTTTTTTGGGCGTCGAGTTTTTTACAGAAGTCTAGGGCTTCTCTTCATTTGCTCTCCCGCACGACGTAACTCTGCTTTATTCTTCCCTATTCGTGTCACATTTTGTGTGGTTTCTTGGTGTCGTTTTTCATTTTTTTTCGCGCCATTTTTTGGCGATGCGACCTCACAGGTTTTGGCTAAGGTTTTTTTAGAAGAATCGCGACTTCTGTCGTTTTTGAGCCGCACATATGCCTGCGTTTTTCCGTCTGCATATGCTTGTGTTTGACAAATTGTCTGCTGCAATTTTGTGCCTGCATTTTGGTGTTCTGCAACATACGTTCGACGTTTTGGCTCTACAAGTCACATTTTCTGTACACGAAAAGGGTTTTTCGTGCTTCTTGCTTGTCGTCTTTTGAAGGATTGGTCGCCGATGGAGGTCCGTTTTTTGTGTGTTTCGTGGGTTTTCAAGCCCTGTAGGGTAGTTAGAACGATGACCATTAAGGGAGGGTATTAAAATAATGTTGTGTTTCTTTAATGGCCATCTTAATCATCTTAGGTAGTTTCTATTTTCATCTTTAGTTCATGATTGTTTTTTTTAGAACGTCGTCTTTGTAAATCTATATAAGGAGCTTTCATCTCCTCTGGTTAACATAACTTTGTTTTACGATAATAGGATTCATTGCCAGTGCTTCATTACTTGTACCATGTGATTCTCTAGGGCTAAAACTCTTGCATTCATTTCACCAATTCTCACTTCTTTGTTACAACTACATGTTTTGAGCTCGGGATTTGCTGGGACTAAACCTTCTCCATTTGAAGACCTTGTCGCTGTCATACAATTGCACTTTCCATTTGAATCCCCATGACTTTGTCTTGCTCTGGTACCAAAATGATGCATAGTTGGCTACAAAATTGTGCTTTGTGAACTACAAATCACCAAATTTTGTTTATGCTCTGTTTTAGAACTATAATTAATCTTTTGAAAGCTATGCGATGAACAAAATTCAAGCTTGGGAAACATTTTAAACATACATTCATGCTGGAAAAACACAGTTTACCCTTGAAAATCTCCGCTAGTGGAGGAAAACCCAGCTTGGAAGGTGTCAGTAGCATGCCTACCTATTTGTATCGATTGGAAATAAGTATAAAGAGGGGTATTTGCAATTGGTGAGCTGCTTTTACTTGTCTAATTTTCTATTAACTAAAACTGTCTTTCTTGTGCTTCTGTGCTGTCTCAAACACTTCTGTGAGTTTTGAAGAGGCTTCTAATGTTTTTTTTTCAAACTGTGGTGTGATCTTCCTGTGCATTGGAAGCCTTCCCAGATCGAAAAAGGAAGTGTCAAGTGTTTTGTCTGTTCAAGCCCCAGCTGGTGCTTGTGCCATGGCATTTCTGAGAGTATTTCTCGCACCATAATGTTCATGTGTTAACTGGTTCATCTCAACGTTTTTGTGAGGCAGCTAATTTGTCTACCAGATTATCACAGAACATGATATTGCAGATATCCAAATTTTGAAAGAACATCATTCTTGTTCCTTAGCTCATCTAGATCCCTTTTGTATAACTATAACATATAAGCTGGCAGCCTCTAACAAATCTCACATCTGTGTAACCATAGTGGCAAAACTGCAAAGATTGTGATAATTTGTGGGTAAGTGACCTTGGCAAGTTTGGTGATTCGATCTGAATTGAATTGCCAAAATTTTCTCTATACCTAGCAAGAATCCCCAGGCACCAAAAAGGTGAAAAAGCATAATGAATCACAATTCTATATGCAGCAGCATAATCATAATTTAATCTTGATTTGGCATGAAAGATGTTCAAAGTTTTTCTCAATTTTCATTGTTTTTAATTTCCTTTTTTTTTTCTATTAAATTCCAACTATTTGAAAAAATCTTTTTCTTTTGGTTTGCTGAGGTATGTAACTACTAACATAACAACTATTTGTTTGCAAGCTAGAAGCATATTCTGCATGGAAGTAAGAAGAAATTAACTAGGGTTCGCTGGTGGCTTCTTGCGTAGGACATTATCTTATAGAATCTAAGAATTATCACCATTTGTGGCTATGGGGTCTAATAGGTACCTGACACCCCATTGGTAAAATAGGGTGAAAAAAGAGTAATCTATCTGATGGGATTGGAAATCACCTGAAGAGCGTATTTTATAAAACTGATCTAATTCGAGATTTCAATGTACATATACTGAGAATTAGGGCAAAAACACTCAAATTAACTGCCAATATCATTTGGACAAGGGAAAAGAAACTTGATATTTAAATTTTAAGGTGTAATTTTTTATTAATATTTAGGCATGTAAAATAAAGCAGAAGCCTATTGTGGGCCATCACAGCAACTAGAGATATAAAACCGGTTTTCAAGATTCCGCTCAATGAGTGCCTTGATAAGATCAAATAAGAAAAACTGCACAATGAAGTCTAATTACTCAAAAGCAAAATTAATAAAGCCTTGAAATGAATCCGTGGTGCTATTAATAGAGAACTCAGATTTTGGCACAAAATTTCTGAATAGTAATCAGAGCCTAAAGGCTAAAAGCCTAAAACCAAGGCAAAACAAATTGTGAATCACAAGTTAAAGGCAAATTTTGGTTAGCTTTAATTTCTTTGTTCCTGTTTCCATCTTTTATTTTGATTGGGTAGCTTAAATTGCGTTTAGTATAATAAAGTTGTGAAGTTTTAAATTGGGAATTTGGTTATATTCCTGTTTATATGTAGCAAACTTATTTGAAGTTACTGTATGTGATGGATCTGATGCTAAAACACTGAAGCAGTGAACACTGGAGATTTATTTTTTTCTTTCTTGTTGTGATTAGAATCTATTTGTTTCAACTCAAGCAATCCATGTGTTTTAAGTGGCTTCCTAAAAGTCTCCGTCTCTATTACTACATATTGATGTTTGACTACAGAAAACTACTAAGTCTAAGAGCCTTAGTGGTTGTTTGCGGCTTCGCCTTAAAGAATTTTTCTTCTGCCTGGGCTATTTGAGTGGTTAAGTTGATGAAAATAAATAGTTTTTCTTTAGTGTACAAGTCCCTAGCCTCAACTACTAATATTATATTGAGAATGACCTTATTCATTTTTTTTACTCAATTATTACACATCACCTAATACATACTTTGGTCAGTTCAGTAGTAACTGGGTGCTTTGCCTTGCCTTGCAGCACTTTCGTGGAAGTTAGAAGATCTAACACCACCTACTGAGACAGACATATTTAGTTTCCGATCAAAGGATGATCTAAGAAGATGGAAATTGTATGCTGATTCTGAATATGGTGGTAAGTGTTTTCCCTGTGATTAAATGCCACTTTTTATGAAAACATTTTAAATGCAGCATTGATTTTTTGGTCTATGATTGAACTTTGCATAGGTTTGTTTTCGTAGAATTGTTGTAATTGCAAAGCTGCCTATAAGTTGATCAGAAGCCTAGATGATTCGGCTAAGGCACCATTAAATATTGAGAATATTTAGATCCTGTAAAAGGTGTGTGCCATGCTTTTAAACGTATGTGAATGGTAGAGCTGAATGATTGATAATGAAAATTATTTAATGCTCAGATCATCTATTGAAAAATATATTTTCGTAATATAACTCTTTATTGGCCTTATTTCACAAGTTTACACTTGATAGTAGGAAAATATACATACCAGATTTATGTATTTTGAGTCTTGTTTAACTAATTGTAAGGATCACTTCATGTGGTTATTGAGATGGAGAATTACAGGCCCCGTGTTTTGATTTGGAAAGTTCAATTTTATATGTATTGGTTTTGATTTGGCTGTTAGGGTAATGCTATTGAAGCTAACTTCAAATCCAGAAAAGGTGGGGAAATCCTCTTTGGATTGATTATATGTCCAGCAGTCATTGATGGCTATTTCAATGTAGTATGCTTAACACTTGTTGTTCATCGTGTCCTGGAAGATTATGTAATGTTCCGAAGGTAATACTTCCTATACAACCTCCCTCTGCACACATTGCCCGTACGACAATTCTCTCCCACCCGTACGGTAGCAACCAAGTTGTACTGTGTTAATTGTGTGGCCCTCACTTCTCACACGTATGGTAATGCTAATGCCTGTACGGTGATGTTGTTTCACCCTTATGGTAACACCGAACAACAATTGCACCCACGTACGATCAATACTGTATGGTCACTCTTCCGTACGGTGACCAATCACCACGTACGCGTCTAGTCCCTTCGAAATTGATACCGCTTGTATGGTCTTTCACACTCCACCTGTACGGTGTACAAAATTGACAATCGCAGATAAATAATGGATTGTTTATTAATATACAGGGAATGCAAAGATGAAACTCACACATGCAAGAAGCGAATAGACTCCAATGATGGATTGAACAAAATATTTGTATTCTCAGATTATTAAGATATTTCTCAGATTGAATCAATGGTATCTTCAACAGAAGACTTCACAATTTCAGACCAACAAGTAGAATAGGGTGAGGAGTGACTACCACCAAAACTGCGAATGCCAGAATAGGGAGGATTTCTCACCTCCAAAACGGTGAACAATGCAGAATTCCAACTGGAATCAGAAATACAAGGAAACATAAAACTCACCATGACTAACTACAATCCAAACACGACCTTATAAAGGGCTCTGGGAAGTTTCCCAAAGGGTTACAAGCGGGCCGACAATAGTTTATTACTTATTATTGAATTAATTAATTAAAAGGGTCCATAAGATAATATTCTTAAATTTGGGACCACTTAATTAATTAATTGAGTCATTTAATTATTTCGGGGACATTACAGTCCTCCCGTCCCAAGAATTGCTTGTCCTCGAGCAATTGCAAACTCGGATGCTCTAAGATCTGTTCGCTCTCCCATGTGGCATCTTTAATCGACAAATCTTTCCAATGGACTAGGTACTCCTTGATGGTGCACGATCTCAGCTTTCTCTCTTTGACATCAATGATCGTCGTGGGCTCCAGTGCGAGTTTTCCCTCTTCGTCAATAGGCGAAAGTTCTTTGGAGGTTGTGACACGCTGATTGACCGCCTTTTTGAGGCATGAAACATGAAAAATGTTGTGAATCCGACTCCCTTCTGGAAGCTCCAACTCGTAGGCATCTTCTCCCACTCTCCGTACCACTTTGTACGATCCATAGAAGCGTTGCTTTAACTTCTCAGCACCACTTTTCTTCAAGGAAGGCTATTTGTACGGGTGTAGTCGGAGGTAGACCAAATCTGCCACTTCAAAACTCCGCTAAACCCTGTGCCTATCGGCATACATCTTTTGCTGATTCTGAGCCAATTGTAGGTTATCCTTGAGAGATCGAAGTATATCCAGACTCTCCTGCAACCAGTCCTTAGCCCTCGGTGCACGACTGTCGTCCAACGCCAGATCCACAAATGATGAGGCCTCATAACCATAAAGTGCCTTGAATGGTGACATACCTATAGACATGTGATATGTAGTGTTGTAATAGTGCTCTCCTAAATGAAGCCAACGGATCCATGCTTTCTGCTGTTCTGCGACGTAGTTCCTCAGATAGCCCTCCAACTACTTGTTCACAATCTCTGTCTGACCATCTGTCTGCGGGTAGCGTGTACTTGGTGATAACTCCGTTCTTGCCAAGCAAAATAGTTCCATCCAGAAAGTGTTGAGGAAATGGCTATCCCTGTTGCTGACTATATTCTGCGGGAGGCCATGCAAGCGGAACACCTCTCGGAAAAACAACTCAGCCACCTGAGCAGCCTAAAATCCTGTGGGAATGGCAAAGAAATGGGCATATTTGGTTAAACGATCCACCGTGACATAAATGCAATCCTTCCCTTGCACTCTGGGAAGTCCTGAGATGAAATCCATTGAGATGCTTTCCCATTCTTGATTAGGTATTGGCAAAGGCTAAAGTAGCCCTGTAGGCAAGGTATGCTCGCATTTATTCTGTTGGCAAGTGGAACATTCTCTCACGTACTGTAGTATATCATCTTTGAGGCCCTTCCAAGTGAACCTCTCCCGAATTTGCCTATAGTTCTTGAGGTACCCTGGGTGCCTTGCCAGAGGTGAGTCGTGAACTTCCCTCAAAATCTTCTTCTTCATCTTCGATTCAGGTACCAAATAGATTCTATCCTTGTAGTAGATAATATTGTCGACCACCTTGTACCTGTCATCCTGTATTTGACCATCCATCAACTGGTACGCAAAGGTATTCTCGGAGTACTTGACCAACAAATGGGCCTTCCAATCTACCGAAATCTGTGACAGTGAACATATGGCAGGTCTGCTTGACAGTGCATCAACTACCACATTATTCTTCCCCTTCACATACTTAATGTCAAAATCGTATGCTTGGATTTTGCTCACCCACTTTTGTTGCCGCTTGTTTAAGTCCTGGTCCAGAAAATACTTGACTGTTGTGGTCTGTCCGCACAACGAATTTTGCTCCAACGAGATATTGCTGAAACTTGGCTAGTGCGTGCATGATGGCGAACATCTCCTTATCTTAGATTGAGATAGGCGTTCGGTTACCAAGAGTTTCCGACTCTTGAACGCGATGGGGTGACGGTCTTGCATTAACACCGGTCCAATGCCTTCTCCGGACGCATCACACTCCAGGACGAAGGGTCGAGTGAAGTCTAGCAATGCCAGTACCATACACGTACTCATGATTTCCTTCAATCTTTCGAAGGCTTGTTGTGCTTGCTCATCCCAATGGAAAGCCCCCCTCTTTGTAAGGTCTATTAGTGGTGCTCCTAGCTATGAAAACCCTTTCGCAGATCTTGTGTAATAATTGCACAGTTTGAAGAACCCACACAACCCTTTGAGTGTTTTGGGTGTGGGCCAATCAAGAATTGCTTGAATTTTCTCCTGATGCACTTGAACCCCTCGGTTACTGATGACGTGACCCAAGTACAAGTTTTCAGTCATTCCAAATTCACATTTGGACCTCTTTGCAAACAATGAGTGTGACTCCATGATTCCTAATACCTCGTCCAAATGTCTTAGATGTTCCTCCCACATCCATCTATAGATAAGTATGTCATCAAAGAACACTAGCAAAAACTTGCGTAGTTGCTTGTTGAAAATGTGGTTCACGCAGGATTGGAAGGTGGCCGGAGCATTGGTCAACCCAAACGATATGACCAAGAACTCGTAGTGTCCATAGTGGCAACAAAATGCTATCTTCTGGACATCTTGCTCCCTTATGCGAATCTGGTGGTAGCCGGAGCGAAGATCAATCTTGGAGAAGTAGACTGCTCTGTGTAGTTCATCCAACAACTCATCGATCCTGGGAATGGGGTATCTATTCTTGATGGTCTTCTTGTTCAATGCACGGTAGTCAACACACATTCTGAGGGTCCCGTCCTTTACCAACACTACTGAGGAAGCAAAGGGACTAGAGTTGGGCATGATCCATCCTTTGTCAAGGAGTTCTTGGATCGTCTTTTCTATCTCTTCTTTGAACTTCTTAGGATGACAATAGGGCATGGTGATAATAGGCTTGGCTCCTTCCTCCAACTCAATGGTGTGCTCAAAACCTCTATGTGGGGGGATACTAGGTGGAATGTTTGCGAAAACCAAACTGTGCTTGCCGAACACTGCTTGAAGCTCGTCATCATGGTAGTAGGCTTGTTGCCCACTCAAGGGTTTGGTCGAGACCAAGCAGTGTGCCGCCCAGACGACGTCATCATGTCTGAAAATTGCTTCCATCCGTTTTGCCGAAATCTCCCTCCGACCGCCATTCGATTTTCCTCTTAGTACCACCTTCTTTCCATCGACTTCGAATGAGAACTCCATCCTCTTGAAGCTCTGTGTATACTGGTCGAGGGTCTCCATCCATTGAATGCCCAATATGACATCTGTATCAACCAGATTTACCACAAAGAAATCATCTGTCACTGTGTAGGTCCCCATGGTGATGCTCAGTTGCGGAACTAGATGAGTACATAACGAGATTTCCTCCCGCCACCTTGACTTCAAACCCTTCGTGTTTTTCCGTACACAAACTCCTTCTGGTGACGAGTGATGAGTTGATGAAGTTGAGTGTGGCCCCACTGTCAAGCATGACTACAACCTGCTGCCCCTGGAGTGTACCACGAACCCGAAACACACTGTACCTTGGAGTGCCGACCAGTGCCGCAATGGCGCCTCCCCTCCATACTAGTGTGACAATTTTCTCCGCACAATTTATGTCTTCTTTAGCCTCCTCTTTTCCTTGTCACTCATATTTCTCATTCTCTTCCTCATTGTCGGACACCACCTCAATGTAGTGGATCTTTCCCTTGCCTAAGCATTGATGCCTTGGTTCCCATGGCTCCTTGCACGTGTAGTAGAGTTTTCTCCTCCCGAGCTCCTGTCTTGTGGCCTCATCCAATGATGGCTTCTTTGGGTAGGGTTTGTTGTCTTTCTCCTTTGGGGCGAGGGGTTGTTTGGCATGCGAGTAATTCTTGGAAAAAGATGAGGTAGCTATGTCAGGCGCCTTCTTAATCACTTCGGTGAGCGTGGTAAATATATGATTCCGTGATAATGCAAAGATCTGTTATAGCGTGTTGATGATCTAATTTTGTCTATGAGTTGGTTGTTTCCGCTGTGTTGACTCTTGCTGCATGGTTGGACCATCTCCATTGAGGAATCTCCTGCCATGACTGTGTCAGATGGTATCAGAGCAAGGTTGATGTTTCTGTGTTAACAGATCTTAGTTCCTGAGCTTGTGAAGCCCTAGTTGAATCTGTTGTGGGGTGGCAGAGTGTGGATTTGGCCCGCAATTGTAGAAGACTTGCGCAAGGGGATCACAGAGGAGTTGCTGCTGGTTGAGAACCTAGTTGTTAAGGCATATTGAGGGTGAACCGATCACTGAATTGAAGGCAGACTACAAGTGTGTGTAAGAACCCCTACAAGTTCTAACTTTGAAAAACTCTGGAATGTTACAATTTTAGATGTTTGACATTTGATCAAACACTTTGCAGGCAAGCTCTGATACCACTGTAAAGAGCCTGCCTCGCTCTAACCCTCATCTAACACCAAATTAATAAATTCTTGAAAGTTTGATGTTTTGGAATTTTGTTGTTTTGAGAAAAATAAATTAATACAATGCAAGTAATTCAAATAATTCTGTAAACTATGCACATACCTCTTCTCATTAACAAATATTGTCATTGACATGCTTTCAAAAACAAGTAACAATTTACAATTCAAACCACCCTTATTAAATTAAGTGTAACATGGTCTTTCTTCCCGTTGCTTCAACACTGGCCGCAAATCATAAGGAAGGTGGCGACTGCTTGTAATACTGGCCGCAACTCATGCAAGGAAGATGGCGGCTGTTAGGGAGATGGTATGGCTGATAAATAAATGCCCACGTCCAACAAACCCGTGAACAACACCCAACATAGGCATCCAACACTTCAATTCTTTCTGCTTCCTATGGCGTCAATGCATAACCCCCAATAATCAGCAATCAAATTTGCTTGAAATCAAACTCGGCCATTGTATCAATTGCTGAAAGTTACACAATTCATCAACATCAATTCGCTGATTCAAAGTGTCTCACAAATTGCGGGAGAAAGTATGTTTCCTGTCTGGATAATTCTTCAAACCCTTCTCTCCAAAAACTTCTCCAAAATTGAACCAAAACATGAATGAATGAATAGCATAATGAATTTGATTTCTTCTCCATGTCTTTTATAATCTCTCAACAAGAAATCGAACCCTAGCTTCTTAATCACACCTTTCATAACTTAAATGATTATGCCATTAAAACATTATACTTGCATAACCTTTTCATTGAAATATAATACTTAATTATATTTCCCCTCATTAAATGACATAGCATTTAAATATAAAGTCATTATAATTAATTAATGACTTGACTTTATAAAAATAAGCTCATATAATAATTAATTAAATGAACTCAACAATAAACTCCTCAAGTTAGTACAATTGCTCTGCCAAGTCTATCACCAGGACACCCTACCCAAATAGACACTGCCAAAAATAGACTTACTATAAATAGTACGTCCCTCAAACTGGAAACTCTGCAAATGAATCCACAACTCCACTGATACCAATGCTTAGGTGCCTTGCTAAAAATAGCAATCATGACGATCACCCAAAATAAGCACTTACTATAAATAGTAAATCTGTTAATCTGACTCAAACGAAGAGCAATCTTGGCATCACAGACCTCCAAAGTGGAAACTGACCACTGGTTCTGCCACACGACCCCCTCCAACATCCTGATTAGCCTACGAGGGTCACATAAATAAGCTAATCCCATGTGCCTAAAAATGGGGACATTACAGTGTGTTTGATAGATCGCCGAGTGAGGCAATTGACACCTTGTAATCAGATCGCCGAAGCTGAGGTAGTTGCACTTGAGGATTGGAAAGATGCCGCCAATAGGGATGAACCCTAGGAGGTTAGAACGAATGATGGACTTCAAGAATGAAATGAGGACTGAGATCTGAAATACTTTGACTGGATTGCGAAGAAATCCTTAAACTGAGGAGGAATATGAAGAAGCTGTTGAAGATCTTGAGATTGAAGGAACTGAGATAGCTGCAAATGAAGAAAGATTGTTGAGAGCTATGGCACAAGTAAGTAAAAGTCATAGGATAGAAGTTTCTGCTTTTTTTGGTTTATTGCATCTCGAGGATTTGATAGATTGGTTTGGAGAATTAGAAGATTATTTTGAGCTTGAAGATATCAGAGATCCATAGAGGGTTAGGTTAACATAGACTAAGTTGAAGGGTCATGCTTCCTTATGGTGGAAAGAATTGCAGAAAGATAGAGAGGAGAATGGTGAAATGAAAATCATTAGATGGAGGGGTAATGGTTGCTAGATTGAATAATAAATTCATTCCTGAAGATTATGAATTGGAATTGTTCAAGAAGTTGCAAAACTTTAAACAAAAGGATATGAGTGTGAAGGAATACACTGAAGAATTTTACAAGATGACAATCAGATCTGGACACCGAGAGATATCTAAGGAGAAGGTAGCTAGATATATTAATGGCCTGAGATTTAATATTCAGGATGAGCTGAGTATGTTGAGGATTTCTACAGTAGAGGATGCTTATCGGTATGCATTGAGGGCAGAAGATAAGTTAAAAAGAAGACAATGTAATCCTAGAGGAAAGGAGAAGCGAGCAAGTAGCAATGGTAAAGAGAAGCCAACCATTGAGGTAGAACGAAGACACTTAGGAGAGGAAGTGGTAGCAAGGAATTCAAAGGCACTTGTTTCAAGTGTGGTGGTATCAGACATAGAGCTTTTCAGTGCTTCGAAGGATCTAGTAAGAACGTGGGCAGAAAGAACCTTCTGGCACATGAGGAACAAATTACTGATGAACTTGTGGAGAATATGGCAGCACTTGAGATGGGAGAATCTCTTATGCTTAGGAGAATCATGTTTAGTAAGAAGGAAGCTTAACCCATACAAAGGAGAAATTTGTTTAGGAATCTTTGCAAATCAAGAGGTAAATGTTGTAAGGTTATTGTGGATAGTGGTAGTACTGATAACTTGGTATCATAAGAAATGGTGCAGAAGCTTGGCTTGAAGAGGCTTAAACATCCTTGTCCTTATGGGATAAGTTGATTTCAAGATGAACATATGGTGGAGGTGAAAGAACAATGTTTATTGAACTTCAACATTGGACCTTATAGAGATGAGGTATTGTGTGATGTGGTATCTATGAGTGCTTGTCATGTTTTATTGGGTAGACCGTGGCAGTTTGATAAGGGAGCTATTCATGATTGCAGAAGTAACTTGGTCACAATAGAGAAGGATGGTCCAAAGTTTACTTTGGTTCCCTTGAAGGAGGCAGAAGGGAGAAGTGCAAGGAATCTGAGCATTGTGAAGAGTTATTGTTCATAGAAGCAGAATACAGAGGTTGGTATGGATTTGAAGAATGATCTTAAAGGCAGATCTAATTATTAGGTGGTATCAGATAAAATGGAGGGTAAGGTGAAGCAGCAAGATACTTTGGTTGTTGATCAGATGAAGTCTTATAGCAGAGGTAAATTAGGTGTGCGAAAGACAAAAGGTGGTGATATAAGTTCTTTACAAACTGATGATGATGTGAGGCATGATAAAGTAAGTGCGAAGCAGAGTGAGTTGATGGATCTGACAGAAGAAAGAGCAAAAATGCAAAGAAAGAAAGTTGCAGATAAAGAGGATATTTGAATTAAGAATGAGCATGGGATTAATGTCCTGAACCCTATCAAATGTTCATAAGTTTCTCTTATTTCTTCTCACCAGGGGTGTCTGATGCAGGAGCATCCTTGGGTCGTTGGCAATTTTAGTGGCATTCCTTGGTTTTGGATCATCTGTTGTTGCAAACCTCAGGGTTGGTTCTGGACTTCATGTTTTACTTATGTCTTGGTTCACACCTCATTTGGATACTTCGCTGTGGAGATATTAAAGATTTATGGCCAGTTCTGTGTTTTCTTCATATTCTAACAGTCAGATTGAGTTTTCCGATCTTGCAAAGCAATATCCCGATCGACGAAGCTTAGTGGCTCATATCACGATGTTCCTGGATCTTTGGCCGACGTCTCTCTTGGATCGCGTGTCATTTCTACATCTTGGCATCAAGATTCTTATGATTTGGGTCATGACCTATATAATATCTGTATTACGTTTTCTTTATCTTGGAAAATGTAATAGATTTGGCCGACAAATGTGTTGCGAAGGCTCTATATATTGAGGCTTTTGATCTTTGTTTGGGGGCAATTCTCAGGAGATAACCTTGGAAGGTTAGCATTAGGGTTTAGATCTGGATTTTTGTTGTAATCAGGCATGTATGCCGAAAGTATGTAAGCGGCATGTTGCAGCCCAATATGATGTAAATATATGATTCTGTGATAATGCGAAGATCTGTTATAGTGTGTTGATGATCTAATTTTGTTTTTGAGTTGGTTGTTTCCACTGTGTTGACTCCTGCTGCATGGTTGGACCATCTCTATTGGGGAAATTCCTGCCATGACTGCGTCATAAAGAGAGATGGAAGCACACAATGTTGTTTCAATTACCAATCATGTCAAGGAAGGAAAAGTTTAAGAATGCTTGTGGGCAAGCATTTTCAAGGAGGGGAGACTGTGATGTCCCCATCTTTAACCTAGAACATAATAGCAATAAAAATCACATATGTGGTCAAGGGGTGGCAGAACTAACCATCTCAAGATAATTAGGAGATAGTTAATAGCAAAGTGTACATTGCAAATAAGAGTTCAAATAGATAGTTTGCATGTTCTTTGCAAAAAGCATCAAGTGTACCATGGAAAATCGTGAAGTCTTATCAATAAGACAATTTTCCCAATTAGCTTCAAAATGCACAAGAAAGAATGTGATATGAGAATGAGTCAGGATCCGGGATGACAAATATCTCCATTAAGACAAGGAAGAAATATGATGCTTAATGTAGACGTGGATGTCACATCATCATGCATCCATCACACATAAAGAGTGTTCATAGCATCACCATCATTGCACAACCATCATGCAATGATGAGATGACGGAGATAGTAAGCAACAGGCTGAAGTTATAATATCACCTAGAGGCTCATAGCATCTATTATAATTTATAAATGAAGACATTACAATCAGATTAAGGGAGTTATCATAAGCGTCAATCAATATTGCTCTGGATTATTCATGTCAAGCAAGAAGAAGAATATATTATCATTAAGGATCGAGCAAAGATTACAATCAGTAATCTACTAATCGCTTATCCAATAGATGTCGATGAATTAGTTTGGTAGCAAACATATCCATAAGCAAAGACGAATTCTATCATCATCACAAAAGATCAATCAGCCTGATAATCATCAATTAAATAGACTTGGTATTGTTATCTGAACAGCCAGGAAGCATTATGCATATCGATCATATGAAAACCGATTTTCATCAATATCTGATAAAGGGAGATATTACAAACATCCATTTGCTCTGATCGATTATCACTGCATATTAAAGATTGATCATGCATGGAGATCAAACAAAGATACAAATAATCGATAGGACACTATTTCTTGCTTGGATTGATCAAATCAAGACATATTATTGATGCATTCTCAATAAGGATGATAAGAGTATAGAGACTAATGAATAACGATTTAGTTTAGAGATATCTAATAACCATTCACTATGGTGCAATGTGCAGATCTGTTATTAATCATAACCCTTAGTAAGACAACGACTTGAATAATTATGGAGCAATTAAGAGATAACAGCTAATGATTATGATGACAATGATTAGACAAGGTTTAAGCAATTAATCAATGTCTGTCATAAACCAATTGTTATGGACAATCTGCTTATGGATGGACATAATTAAGAAGAGACAAATCTCTTAGAATGCAACCACTCCATTGTGCAAGATATGAAATGGAGATCAAATGCATTTTCCCAAGACATCATCGATTACCTTTATTTCTTATATATCCTATTCAGATTTCTCAGTTGAGCATTTGGCCTTGTGTCGAACTGTTTTCATGTGTGTCAAGTTCAAAATCAGGAATAGCACCATCGTTGCAAGTTCATAAAGATAAATCAGAAACAGCACTGTATCGCTATAAGCGATATATATATATATATATATATATATATATATATATATATATATATATATATATATGTATTTGCATATTCATTGAGATAAATCAGGAGCAACAAATCACCCATTCGTATAAGTGACTGGAAAGATAATTGCATATATTTAAGGAACAAGATCAGACATAGTAATAGCATCGCTTTATGTGATATTGAGAACACTTGCAGGTGTATAAAGTCAGATCAGGAATAGCATTCATCCCAATAAGTGATAGGAAGATAATATAGCATATTTCTCATTGTCAAATTAGAGACGGCTGCCAATCACATTGCACATATTGTTTAAGGACAGATTGGATATTAAAGATCATCCTTGCACAATTGTCATCAATTATATCAGAGACAGCAGATATAATTTTAGCATTGTTTGCATTACACTAAGTCCAGGTATATAGACTAAAATCATCTTGCATATATCTGAGTGTTGAATCATAGATTGCAGTGATATTGTTCTCATATATCATATCAATTGTATAACATAAGAACAGTCATTTAGAAGTGGTTTCATAGACTATTATTCTTACTTCAATCATTATCATTTTAAGTTTTATTTGAGACTTTAAGGAAAGAAGTCTCTTCCAATTGACTTTTTGAAAGTTAATTGTGTCTATTTTATAAGATTTAACAAAAGGGGATATTACATATTATCCCATTCTTCGCTTTTTACCAACAAGCCCAAAAACACAAACACTAATAAATCTCACACAATAGAATTCTAAAACTCATCCCATTCTAATCACACAAGAAACATTGAAAATATTTCTTTGATGATTCACAGTTTGAAAATACATTTGTACACCCTATTGCTAGGATTTACAATTTGAATTTGGCATCAACCTTCAATTACAATCACAGCTATTTACAAACAAGCGTGTACCTTTCCAAACATTAAACTTATGAGTGAATCTTATATTTTGTGTTCTTTGATCTAGATCTTGTCTCCAATCAATTCCAGCTGCGTCTTGTTGATTCTAAAAGCCTTATATTGGAAATGTTGATAATTAACTAAAGAAGGATGATGTAGTTTCCTTGTACTAGGCCAAAAAATGTAGTACATTGTCCTATGCACTTGGATATGGATCATGGGTCCAATATTAAATGATTTCTTTTGTGCTTTTGTTTTGGAATTGGATGCTTGGTTGTGAAATGTGTAAATAAATTTGTTTCTATAATTGTGGCAATATGTAAAATTGCAACTCAATGTCGTCTGAACCATGATTGTGAGACCAATATCATCTTAAGTGAGATTATCATGTGGCATTAGTTTTAAATATGCAGCGCACAACTCGAATAGGTCTTCAAGTAGGTGCAACAAACCACAACTTTACAAAAATGCATTAAAAATACACTCTGGCAACACCACTACAATATAGTCAAACATTCAAGGCATTTTAATGAATTGATTGTATTTCATAGTAGAATTATTGTTCACTGCTTTATGTGTTCAGTGTGAAAATTGCGGTAAGGAATTATGCCCTTTTGGCAAGAATAAGAAGATTGTAACAAACAAAGAAACCTGCAAAAAAACAAACAAAAATCACTTATTTTTGGTGTATGCAAACTAACTCTTAGGCCTAGAATGGTCTTGCATAAGAGTTCTTGTGAAATTTTGATTAGGGATATATTGATAGATTGTTTCCTTTAAGATTGTGATGTATTGGTTGATAGAGGACGATTGCTTGAAGTAGCCTAGTGGCAGTACTATTGTTGTTAGTGTGTGATACGGCCTAGAGTTAACCCATTAAAATCAGTGCCTCCATTTTGATGAATGCAAAAGGACACTAGTCTTTGGATGTGCTTGGCTAATGATCTTCTCTATCCATGAATGTGAACTTTGGATTGTGCTTGCCCCTATGAATTTTGTTCCTCATTACATAAACATTAAAAGGGGCATCAATTTTTGATGTTGGGATTGGACGGAGGGAGGTTTTATGCGTACGATGTTTCTAAAACCACGATTAGATGATTACCTTCATCTGTCCATGAGTCAACTTCTGATCATGATCATGGCCACTACTATTGAGTTTGTTTGCCAATGTATAATATTAAGATGGACATTTGAGTGAAGATTGGGGGAATGGATGTAGGGAGATTTTTAAACATATGATAAATGCATTCATCTTTAACTAATGGATATTGTTAGCCCCACACAACATTAGCAATAACCAACATTTTTGAGTGATATTTTCAAACATTAGTTTAGAGGCATGATTAAATCTTTTGTTTATTTATTTAAAAGAAAACGGTGGAATGTTTCCCCCATTTGGATCTGCATATTTGATATAATTCACTTTTGTCTTTTCTGCGAATGGAATTATGCTTATTCTAGATTTTTGGGATTTGCAGGTTTATCCTCAGCTTCATTGGAAATTAAAGGAACTGGTGAGAAGTTTAATGGTATGAGTTATTCTTGTTCCTTTTACTCATTCATGGCTCTAAAACAATAGAAATTCATTACTTTTAGTTTCCTTAGGATGCCATTGTCATCATATAGTCTCTTAGTTACTCGTGTAAAGAGATGCTGTCATTGTCTATATTAATCCAATACATGGAATCTTCAATGAAGTATGTCCTTTATTAGTAGAGCTTTCCATTGTTTCCATCACTATTATATGAGCATATTTTCTCCAAGTTCACAATATATGCATGACATGGTGTTGAGGCACGTGGAGAAAAATGAAATTGTTACTAAAGAAATTTGATTAGTAAGAAAATAAATTGTGGTGGGTACAAAAATGTAAAATTGATAAATTAAAATAAAAAATTGTTTAAAAGAAATAAAAGTGTGTATTTGGTGCATTAACTGTCATTGCAGCATAATTTCATGATATTATTTGATTATATCCTCACGAAGAAAATAATAACATGGCATTATTACATGAGAAAAGTGTACAAAACTACAATTGGGGAAAAAAATAATTTAAAAAATTTCTGAGTTCCTGATGTCTTGTCATTCTCCATTATTCAATGGGATCAAAGGTCTCCAGTTTTCAATGTTTTTATATTTAGTAAAATTATGGAAGAAATATTTTGACTTAATTATGATAATTCTCCTAGTACAGTTCCTGATGTATTATTGATTATTGGTCATCAATGGAGATGCACATTCCTTTTTGGAGTTTCAAATAATTTTTGTAAAAAAGAATGCAGACTTTATTTCAATTAATTTGCCATATGAGGGTTTCACAGATTCTTTTACCTAGTTGTTTGCATAAGAATTGGAAATTTAGTCTAAACTGTTGCAACATGAACAGCAGGGGTCAACTAAGAACTTGAGCAGGGAAAGTTTGATGCCTGTTTATAGGGGCTTATATTTTGGATTTTCAACCAATAAACACGCCTTTATGGATAGAATATCGAAAGGCAAATATTGTTTGAGCTTAGTATATGCGTTTCTTTTCTCCAATTTCACAATATATGCATGACATGGTGTTGAGGCATGTGCAGAAAAATGGAAATTGTTAAAAATTAAATTTGATTAGCATGAAAATAAATCATGGTTGGTACAAAATGTAAAAATTGACAAATTAAAATAAAAACTCTTTAAAAGAAATAAAGGTTTGTTGTGGGCACATTAACTGTTATTGCAGCATAATTTCATGATTGTTTCTTGATTATATTTTCCCAGTGAAAATAATGGCATGGCATATTGCATGATAAATTTGTAAGAAACAATAATAGGGAAATTGTTTTTTTTTCAAATTTTGTTAGTTCTTGATGTCTTGCCATTCTCTATTGTAAGATGGTAACAAAAGTCTCTATTTTTCAATGTTTTTATATTCAGTAAAAGCATGGAAGGAATATTTTGACTTAATTATGATAATTTTCCTATTACAGTGCCTGGTGTATTATTGTGCATCAACGGAGATGTACATTTCTTTTTGTAGTTTCAATTAATTTTTATTAAAAAGAATGCATAGACTTTGTTTTGAATAATTTGCAGTATGAGGCTTTTACAGATTCTTTTACCTAGTTGTTTTGCATAAGAATTAGGAAAATAGTCCAAACTGTTGCAACATTAACAATAGGGGCATATTTTTTGAATTTTCAACCAATAAACATGCCTTTATGGATATTTAATCTTAATGTTTGTTTTTGATTAGTTAGTATTCATATCAATATAAGATTATAAATAAGTAGAACATTTGGTAAGACAAAATGTCCAAAGACTGGATTGAATCCTAGGACCAATTCAGGGATAAGCACATTGAAAGTGCAGAACTAAGTGTGTTATAGCATAAGCAAATCTAAACAATAATTAGAGTTCTGAAGTAGTCAAATTTATTGGCACATATAAAGCAATATTGCCAATAGGAAGCAATCAAAATTTTATTTCTCTAGATGGAAAATCTCTTAAAAAAGATGTAGAATGTGAAATGTTACTCGCTTCCCTATGGAGTTGCAATGACAAAAACCTAACAATTAATTATTCAAAATTTGTAAAATGGAAGATAAATAGTCCAGATATGTTTCCATTCCTCATCCCACCTGAAATATATTCTCAACCCCTTCAACAAGGGATTTTCATCTTTCAATGACCATGAGATTTTGTACCTATCCACATGCCATCCAACAACTAGCATAATATAATCCAACTGATTTGGCCTTGCCACAGCTTAGCATGATTTTTCAGTCTCTTCTTGCCAATAGCCACATACTAGATGATTCTGAATAGAACATACAAAATTGAGATGAGTAGTCATGCCAATTATAATGCAACAACAAAATTGGTGAGATTATATCTTGCGTCGATCTCCTTAAGCTTTGAAGTTTGAAGGGAATTGTATAGTAATGGGATCATTCCTATGACCTATCCAATTGTAGCCAACTTATACATGAAAAACTCTGGGAGGAAACTGATCTGGACATAGACATAAAAACCAAGCTGGTAGAAAAGATATGTGGATGACACTAACATGTGTTACATCAAAGAAAATATAGGATTGATGTCTTAAACACCTTGATAATTTTTCAAAACTTATAAAATTTTTGATGGAATAAAGGAAGCCTGGAAGATGGTTCTATTCCATTTGTGTAATTTTTTAGGAAGGAAAGAATACGGGACTCTTAGATACCAAGTCTAGAGAAAGTTGACGTAACTGGATTTCTGTCTGCAATCTGATTCCATTCATTAGCTGACAAAAAAATATTGGTATATTAAGAACACTGGTTACTTAAGTTTCGAGACAATTGGATGATGCTTATTTTAATCAAGAAAGGACTACTTAATTGAGTGTTCTAAGAATAAACAAACACAAAAGAAAATAGATAAATAAAGCGTTTTCAAACATACGTAAAAAACCTCGGCCAAAAAAGAAAAAAGGAGCGGGATAGATGTGAACATAAATGAAAGGCCTTTATGCCTTAATTAAAGATCACAACTGATAAAATTTCTAAAATATTGAAAACAAAAGGAATTGAAACCATGCCCTTACCTGTCAACATCTTGGAAAAGAAGCTGAGATCTCTGAAGGACAAATGTGATCCTAAGAAAATCTGTGATATCCACATGATATCAAAGCAAAACAAGGATTCAGGAACACAATATAGATATCAAATATGATACTGTAGAAAAAGTATCCTTAGCAGAACACTCTGCTGCAACTAACATATCATTTGCATTGATAAACAAAGATATTAGCCAAGGAAGATCCGTATGTAATATGCCAATTTCAGGTGGTCTATTGAAATCACACAGCATGATGATAACAATAACAGGGATAATGGTTGAAGCATTATCTTAACCTTTGTCAAATGAATAATTAAATAACTACACAACTTTTACCTTAAATAAAAAATATAGATGCGAATTTTTAATTATAATGTTTTGGGCGAACTCAGCATTAAATCTCTTACATGATCTATTTTGATGAATGGAGGCAATCCATTTACATTTCACATAAACTAGCAATCAATTCATACCCTTTGCATAATCAATTTTCAGTTTTGAATTTTTGTCACACAGCTAAAATTTGCAGCTTTGCATTTCAGTTCACAACCTTTTTGTAGCTGAACTTCATAGCCACTCTATTTGAAACATGATATAATATATTACTCGTGACTGGATCTACTTCAAAATGCTGGGCTACGATTTTCATCAACTTAAAATACTTAAATTGATGAGATGCTCACTAGGATGCCTACTTAAAGATATAATTTGATGCTATCACCTAAAACAAATCTCCCAATAGAATTTAAGGGGCTCATCATGATTGAGGATTGTCATCTGCCCAACTATGAGGTAATGCAGTCAAGTGTAAAGAATATATTTATTCTGAGCTCAACCCTAAAGGTATAGGCCAGTAGGTTTACTTGGCTCAAAAGCAATCTTTGAATAACAACAATCTCTCAAGAGTCAAAACATGTCATCCATGGCTTATTGTTCATTTAATTAATATGAGTTTCTAGAAAACAATCTTTTAGAAAGTTAACATGATATACAAATAAAGTCTACATTTACTCTTAAATTATTTATATATGATGCCAAAATCAGGTGTATTAGACTTTATAAGAACATCAGATTGCAGGGAAGAAATGGCACATGAAAGGAAATGAAACCAACACTTTCATTTGCTCTATTACCTTTACTTTTTAAAGATAGAACCAAGTTTATTGAATGCTTTGTCCAAATTCCTTGCCAGCAAAAAGGTTTAAATGAGTCAATTTTTTATTACAAAATAATGGTTTTTAAGTTACAATTTGCTTGGCATGGCAAAGCAATATAATTTTTAAACAGAGGATATTACATGTATAAAAGGATTCTGGTGGATCTTTCGTAGAGGGTGATTTGACAACATTTCTTCGCATATATTTTCTTATACGTATATTATCTATTCCTAGTTTCAATCAACTAATATCTAGCTTTTGCAGCAATTAGTTTCGATGTGACTCAGTGGTGTTTATTTAAAACATTAATATTCTGAACAATTTTTCGTTCCATCTTAGATGATTTGGCAGTCATTTCTATTGAACATTTATCTCAATTCATATTAAATGATGTGTTCAATGCATTTGGCTGAAATAAAATTGCAAAATGGACTTCAAGTATTTAACCAGGTGGCCATGCAAATGAGAGCTTTATCCATATTTAATCCCAATAATGGAAGGACAGCTAAGCCATATGACAATTGTGTATACAAGAATCATTTATTTAGTCATTAAGAATTCTAATGCCTTCTTCAATATTATGATTATTTTTTCTACTTTCATGTGAACTAGGTTATATTAAAAGATATTATGCTGTCTAGGGTGCAGGGAAAAACATGTCATATTGAAGAGATTATTCACATTTGCGACACTCTATTTTGTATTCATCTCTCTCTCTCTCTCTCTCTCTCTCTCTATATATATATATATATATATATATATATATATATATATATGAAATGAAAGGAAAGGAAAGGTCCTTTTATAGTCCACAATACCAGCCATATGTTTTTGGGTCTACATATGGTGACAGCAATATGGGACTACCCTGTACTCCTTGCGGGAGACACCTAACTATGCCACAAACGAGGCGTACATACCCTACCCCCCAGTGGGATTTGAACTTGTGACCTCTCTTTCAAGAGTACAAGTTCTCCACCACTAGGCCAACTCAGGCTGTCTGCTGTACACCCAAGTGTTTGGGTACACACACACACCCACACCCACACCCACACCCACCCACCCACAATTTCTTTTAAAGTGGAGATTGATTGTTTTGGATAAGTTAAAAGGCTTTAATTTTCAAACTAATGTTTGTTGTTGAAACTGAAAGTGTTGTAATCTGTGTGATTCAATGGATTTTTCTTATTTTGTTTTCAGGGGTTTTCTCGGGTCATCTATCATCAGAAGTGTCACAAGATTCTAGATGGGTAATGAATCGCAGTGGTTTTTGTGGTATGCGATCTAAACAGGTGAATATTTTCATGAAATTTACAGCTGTTGATCTTTTCCTTGGTTTCATAGCTTAAGATCAGTCTGATTACATAAATAGAATAGAAGAAAAGGACTGGTTTTGAAGCCAGATCTATCTTTTGGTTGCATATTTTGGGGCTGTTTTTTAACATAAATTTAACAGAAGGAATCAGTGTTGGAAGTTACAAATACACCAATAAATTCTTTTCCTTCAGCATGCATAGAAATTTGTTGCGCTTGAAACACAATAATTTGCAGGCTGGTTGCATGTGTTTACACACACATGCATATTATGACAAGCTATTTTTGAATATGATTCATGTGTCCAAGGATGTAAGTCTTTGTTTATTGTTTAGGACATGCAATTTAACCACTGTTATGCTTCAACTTTTATGGTTTGCATTATTTCAAGTTCTAGAAATGATGATGATCATTGATATTTTCATCATCAAATTGAACCTATTGATTCTGTCCTTTAGAGTCATTGTTATAGAGTTGCAGCTCTCATAACTGAAAATTATATCTTAAATGGGCTATTGCATTCCTTGTAGGGTTCTTAAGAAAATCTAATCACTGTATCATCAACTGTTTAGTGTGTTGATTTGTGGTGACTTATAAGGCAAGTATTGTACACTTTTTTGCAATTCGTGGGGTTAACTCTTCAAGTATTTTTGGGGTTGGCTCGTCAACCATTTCCCTAGGTTGACCCGTCAAGCAAGTTTTAGGGTTAGGGGTTTTCTATAAGAAAAACGGTGTTAGGGTTATGGCTGGTTAGAGTGAAGATGTATTGTAGTATTTGTAGCGGTATTGTGTTGTAAGGGATCGCTGGTTGTAATCGGTTGAAATTACTGGATAATAATATTGGACTCTCTGTTTGGTGGATGTAGCCCAGGATTGGGTGAACCACGTCAAATTTGTGTCTTCTTGTTCTACTTATGTGTGCTTTATTCCTTTGTATTGTTGGATATATTTATGTAACTGTTAGATTTCTGTCTTCTAATCCTAACAAGTGGTATCATAGTGGGTTGTTTTCAGTTATCCTCTGCAGGAAGGTCTCACGGTTGAGTGGGAGTAATGGCAGACGAGGGTAAGCTGAAGGTTGAGAAGTTTAATGGGAAGAACTTTGAGTTATGGAAAATGCAAATGGAGGACTATCTCTATCAGAAGGATTTATGGCGGCCATTGGGAGGAAAATCCAAGCAACCGACAAGAATGTCTGATGAGGATTGGGATATTTTGGATAGGAAGGCACTTGGTAGTATTCGTTTATGCCTGGCACAATTGGTGGCATTTAATATTACAAAAGCGAAGACAACTGAAGAGTTGATGGAAACCCTAGCAAAGTTATATGAAAAGCCTTCTACTTCGAATAAGGTATTTCTTATGAAGTGTTTATTTAATATGAAGATGGTAGAAGGTGGGTCTGTTGCTGATCATTTAAATGAGTTTAATACAGTTACCAGTCAATTATCTTCTGTTAATGTCAATTTTGATGAAGAAATTAGGGCTCTTTTGATTCTGTGTTCTTTGCCTGAAAGCTGGAATGGCTTGGTAATAGCTGTTAGTAACTCTGTTTCTGGTTCAAATACCCTAAAATTTGATGTTGTTGGTGTTATTGTGAGTGAGGAAATTTGTAGGAAAAGCTCAGGTGGATCCACATCAGGTAGTGTGTTGAATGCAGTAAATAGAGGCAAACCAAGAGATAGAGGAAACAATTCTGGAAATCGTGGCAAATCACGAGGAAAATCAAAGGGCAAGAGGTCTCAATCAAGAGGACCAAATGATTGCTGGTACTATGGGAAACTAGGTCACGGAAGAATAAAGGAGACAAACAAGAAGGAAATAAAGAGGCAAATGTGGTAAGTAATAAATCTGAAGAGGATGTTTTGTTTCTTTCACTTGAAAATGCTGATGATTCTAGGGTTCTAGATTCAGGGGTCTGATTTCATGCTATGCCCATAAGAGTTATTTTCTTGATTATGTCCAAGGGGATTTTGGGCCGGTTTATTTGGGAGATAATGAACCCTATCAGAGTGTTGGGAAGGGAAGAATTATGGTTAAGTTGCAGAATGAGAATCATTGGCTACTACAAGAGGTAAGACACGTTCCAAGGTTGAGTAGGGATTTAATTTCAGCAGGGCAGCTAGGTGATGAAGGTTGCATAGTTACTTTTAATGATGAAAATTGGAAGGTTTCAAAAGGTTCCTTAGTAGTGGCAAAAGGTGTGAAAGTAGACACCTTATATCTTTGTACAGGTCATAGTGTTCCTTCTACTTTAATTGTTACAGAGAAAAGTCAATGTTCAGGAACAATTGCTATAGTTGAGCAGGTAGAACATGAAACAGTCGTTGTGGATTCTGAAACAACACTATGCAACAATAGACTTGGGCACATGAGTGAAAAAGGTATGAAATTACTTCATTCAAAGAAAGTTTTACCAGGTCTAGAATGTGTCTATGGATTTCTGTGAAAGTTATGTGTATGCAAAACAAAAGAGAGTTTTCTGAAGGGTGGGAAGGAAAAGAAATATGAAAAATTGGAGCTTGTGCATACAAATGTATGGGAACCAGCTCAAGTATCTTCCCTTGGTGGCTCTCTGTATTATGTTACATTCATTGATGATGCAACTAGGAAAGTATGAATTTATTTCCTTAGGCATAAATCTGACGTATTTGAAAATTTAAAAAAATGGAAAAGCTTGGTTGAGAATGAGACTGGTAAAATACTAAAATGTCTTAGATCTCATAATGGTGGTGAGTATTGCAGCAAAGAATTTCAAGATTATTGTTCCTCTAATGGTATTCGTAGGCAAAAACAGTTCCAAGGACTCCACAAGAAAATGGTGTGCCTGAACACATGAATAGGACAATAATGGAGCGTGCAAGGACTATATGAGGTTGCATGCAGGGCTGCCCTTAAATATGTGGACAGAGGTTGTAAACATTGTTGTTTAATTAATTAATAGAGGTCCCTCTACTCCTTTGGGTTGTGGTATTCCAGAGGAAGTATGGACAGGTAAGAAGGTGAGCTATTCTTTTCTCAGAACCTTCGGTTGTGAAGCATTTGCTCATATAGATTTTGAAAATAGAACCAAGCTGGAAGCTAAATCAAAGAAATGTGTATTTATTGGATATGGCATTGATGAGTTAGGTTATAGATTTTGGGATTTTGAGAATCATAAAATTGTGAGAAGCAGGGATGTCATATTCCATGAGAAAGTGTTGTACAAAGATCAGTTGTGGCAGGATGAGAAGAAAGAAAATGATTATGTAGTGCTGGATGATACTCCTAAAGATGATGTTCCAGTGGTTCCTCATGATCCGCAGCAACAACATCAAATACCACCAACTCCAGTGAATGTTAGACGATCTTCAAGGCTAAGTAGACCTCTTGTTTTCTCCCTCTTTGTATTCTATTTTATTGACTGATGTTGGTGAACCAGAATGTTATGATGAAGCTATGCAGCTGGATACCAAGGTTCAGTGGGAGGATGGAATGATAGAAGAAATGGACTCCTTGTTGAAAAGTCAGACCTGGGATTTATGCAAGTTGCCTGCAGGTAAAAAGGCTTTATAGAACCAATGGGTTTATAGGCTGAAAGAGGAGGATGGAGGTAAGAAAAGATTTAAATCCAGGTCAGTTGTAAAGAGATTTGCATAGAAAAAAGGTATTGATTTTGATGAGATCTTTTCTACCATTGTAAAAATGACTTCTATTCGTACTGTTTTAAGTATTGTGGCTAATGAAGATTTGCATTTGGAACAACTAGATGTGAAAACTACCTTTCTCCATGGTGATTTGGAGGAGGAGATATATATGGAACAACCCCAAGGATTTGAGGTCAGAGTTAAGAAGTTTGTGTGCAGATTAAAGAAGAGTTTTTATGGCTTGAAACAAGCCCCTTGGCAATGGTATTTAAAATTTGATAGTTTTATGGTTGAGCACAACTTCAATAGGTGTAATTTTGACCATTGTGTTTATTTTAAGAGGTTGGATAATGACATCTACATTATTTTATATTTATATGTTGATGACATGCTTGTAGCTGGGTCTAACATGGATCACATAAGAGAGTTAAAACAACAGTTAGCAAAATCATTTGCTATGAAGGATTTGGGGGCAGCAAAACAAATCCTTGTTATAAAAAATTGCAGAGATAGGAAGAACAAAAAATTGACTCTATCTCAGGCTGATTATGTTGAAAAGGTGTTGCAGAGATTTTCCATGGAGAATGCAAAAGCTGTCAGTTCACCTTTGCCTAGTCATTTGAAATTGACTAAGGAGATGTGTCCAAAAACACAAGAGGCAAAAATGTCCAATGTACCCTATTCTTCAGTTGTAGGCAGTTTAATGTATACCATGGTCTGCACTAGACCTGATATTGCACATGTGGTAAGAGTTGTTAGCAGATATATGAGTCATCCTGTCTGGACTTGAGCATTGGAATGCGATAAAATGGATTCTTAGATACTTGAGAGGTACATCCAACAAGTGTTTATGTTTTGGGGGCTCTAGTACTGATTTACAAGGCTGTGTTAACTCAAATTTGGCAGGAGACATTGATACCAAGTAGAGTACAACAAGATATGTTTTTACTGTCGGTAGGATAGCGGTGAGTTGGATCTCCAAGTTACAAAAGGTGGTTGCTTTATCTACCACAGAGGCAGAGTATGTAGCTGCAACAAAGGCAAGCAAGGAGATGATGTGGCTGCAATCTTTCATGGAAGAATTGGGCAAAACGCATGTTACCAATTATCTGTTTACAGATAGCCAGAGTGCCATTCATCTTGCCAAGAATTTTGCCTTGCATTCAAAGACAAAACACATACAGTTGAGGTATCACTTCATTCGGTCGGTGTTGGATGATGGACAGTTAAGGCTGGAAAAGATACATACAAGTGAAGATCCATCGGATATGTTTACAAAGGCACTGACAGGGGAGAAGCTGAACTCCTCTTCAGCTTCGGTTGGTCTTCAAGACAAACAATAAAACAGAACAGTAGAGTCCAAGGTGTTTCTTTCCAGTGGGAGCTACAGGGGTAGCTGTATTACTACAGGATTAGTCTCCAAGTGGGAGATTGTTGATAAGGCAAGTACTGTACACTTTTCTGCAATTCGCGGGGTTAACTCGTCAAGCATTTTTTGGGTTGACTCGTCAACCATTTCCCTAGGTTGACTCGTCAAACATTTCCCTAGGTTGACCCGCCATGCAAGTTTTAGGATTAGAGTTTTTCTATAAGAAAAACAGTGTTAGGGTTATGGATGGTTAGAGTGAAGACGTATTGTAGTATTTGCAGCGGTATTGAGCTATAAGGGATCGCTGGTTGTAATCGGTTGAAATTACTGGATAATAATATTTGACTCTTTGTTTGGTGGACGTAGCCCAGGATAAGGTGAACCACATTAAATCTGTGTCTTCTTGTTCTACTTATGTGTGCTTTATTCCTTTGCATTGTTGGATATATTTGCATGTAACTGTTAGATTTCTGTCTTCTAATCCTAACATAGTGGTTTGTAAATAACAAAAGCAATGAGCAAGTTTTCTAAAATATTGCTCAAGAAAGTATTAATATTCATTGTTGAGTGTAAAGGTAGTTGCTTAAGGCCTTGGTTTCACAATATCAATGACTTGTCCAATGGGTTGAGCTTAATTGGTTTAAACATTGGGTTTTCGTCATGAAGACCCAATTTTAATTCCTCATACGGACATGTAATGTAGAATTCTAAATTGTGACTCTTGGTCTTTCATAGCTGGCTTCTAATGTGGAGGTGGTTTCTAAATTAAAGTGGATTCCTTAGTAGTGACTCGTGGTCTTCCATAGGTGATTTCTAGTATGTTTGCTTGTAAGGAGCTTGTATTGGTCTCATGTTGATGGTTGAATAAGCAAGATACTTGCAGTCGATATCAAAATAACAATGACTAGACATAGAGGATTTTAATTTGTTTGGAATAGTTTCAATGATAAAAAATAATCAAAACAAACCCTTTTGTGAATATTTGAAAAAATATTTTACATTATTCCAACCCCACCCCTATGCTAAATACCCTCTGACCCAGGCCTGTTAATGGGTGTGGGAGGGGTAATCCTCTATCTAAGGAGGAGAAAGAATGTAGAAACACATGGCAACCGCCAGCCCCTGGATGGATCAAGATTAACTTTGATGGTGCCTCGCGGGGCAATCCCGGAATATCTGCGTTAGGATACGTAGCTCAGAATTACAAAGGAGAAATCCTGGCCGTAGGGGCCAAAAGGATCAAAGATGGTACAAACAATGAGGTAGAATGCCTAGCTGCAGTTGAAGCTGTCCTAATGGCGAGAAAACTACAATTCAGGAAAGTGCATTTGGAGGGCGACTCCCTGCTGGTAGTAAATGGCATTAAGAAGGGCCAGATGGACACATGGTACTTGAACATGCACATTAGAAGAATCAGAAGCATTCTGGGACAATTTGAAGATTTCCAAACCACACAAGTGCCGAGATTGGCTAATCACGTAGCAGACAAGCTTTCAAACTTAGGAGCTGATGGGTCGCTTGAGGAGAAATTTGAAATCTTTGAAGATTTCACCTTGGAGATGCTAGCCGAGAACCTTTGAATAGAGCCATCATAGAAGAGGCCGAGTTCCAAAATGTGGGCATGAGTACGTCACACTACCACCAACGTGGCTGGTTTACACGCCCCCAAGCTTTGAGTGTCGCCATGGGGAAATCTTTCATTTCCCCCAAATCCGCCCGACGGTATGTGAATCTGAGTCCGTACTTGTGGGAGTAATGAATTTTGAGTGCTTTTTTGGCAAGTGGAAGGGAAAAATACCTATTTCTAGAGGCTTCAGAGGCATTTTTTCCCATTGTATTTTGTTGTGTCGAAGTCCAAAAACCAGAGCCGAGTGATGGAAGCCAATTTCTCTCTCTCAACTATGGGGCAAATCCCGGCCTTTGACACACCCATTACTTTGAATCGGCTGAGCCACATCTTTGCAGGGGAGGGTGATGATTTTTGGGAGGCTATCAGAGATATTCTTGGGGAACACTTCCTCCAGAAAGGATGGCGCCCGCGAACGAATTTGGATATATCGTCGGTTTTTGTGGCCATCGCCCTTATGGTGGCTGAGTCGAAAGTGGAAGTCCGGCGAGTGGTCAGGGAATGCATGGTGGTGAAGTGGATTGGCGGGGTGGAGGATATTATTGCCTGAGCGAAGGTGGGTCTGGGATTGAAAATGGGGGAGGCGCCGTTCCGTATGATTGGGCGTGGCAGCCGTGGTCTGCAACCACTGGTAGTCTGGTCCACGG
>MU223269.1:1840389-1854347 GCA_018584345.1 Thuja plicata
CCTTGTGTGGTAATCTAGTCCAATTTCCCTTGAATCATTGCATCTATGGAGGTAGCGCCGCTGGCAAGCTTTCATTAGGTTTGATCCCCGTCCATTTGCTAATCTTTCCATTCCCTAGGAGTAGTAGTTAAACAGTGAGTAGTTTAGCAGTGAGAGTTTTGATGAGCAAAGTTGGAAGTGATATAAATTAAGGAGATAGATCCATTGAGTATACATTGCAAAGCTAAGTCCCATCATCATCATGGCAAGAATCTGATATCCTTGAATGAACAACGTAAGCCCGCCTACGTGATTAACCAGCAAATCACATTAATATAATTGAGTTAGTATCCACAGGTGTAAGGAACCTTGGAGTTTTCTCATGTCCTTCATGAGTAATTACTTTTCAAGAGAGGGTTGAGTGTTTGATATCCTGTATCAAGTGTTCAATTCCTATATGTTATGTAGTGGTACAAAATTTAAGCTCATGAAATGATGATGCAGACACTGGGTTAAAATTGACAGTCAAATGGCTGTCGAGGAAAAATAAAAAAAATGCAGATTTGACAGCCAAACAACTGTCAAATTTAATGTAGTAAAAATTTGCGTTTTAAAAAAATGGCTTACTACGCTGTTTGCGTGTTTGTCGGCGAATTAAAGAGTGCCACGTGGTTTCTGGTGATTGGGCGGCAGAGGTGGATGCTTGGCTAGGTTGCAAAGACGAATCTTGCCACTGAGAGGTGCTCCCGCTGATGGTGGCGGTGGGACTGATCACTGGCAGTGGGAAGCGGTGGCGTATCAATGGCCACTCGAAGGCGGAGTGTCGGTCCGCGGAGAGTGGGAGGGGGTCACTTGAAGTGGACTAATTAGTCTCACATTCACCGTGGTGAATGTTCCAGTTTATAAAAACAAACGTCGCAACATGTAATAGCAAAGTGCGTGGAAGCGATGTGTTGTTCAGACATTCTGCTCGTCTATTGGTCACCAATGATTGTGAGTTCACCGATTTTTTGAGACAGTGAACAAGTGATGGGGTTCACACTGCTCGTGCTGATTAAAGACTGGAATATTCTTCTGAATATTTCTGACCCGATGTGAAACCAATTGCCTGCTACACAATGCTAACAAAATATAGACATAGGGCCAGAGCCTGAAACCCTAATTTTTCCAGAAAAATAAAATATAACTGCGACCAAATTAAAGACAGACTCGTAAATAAAACCAATTTTTTTTAAAATTTCGGATCTGTACTGTAGCTGCGCAGGCAGGTATGGCTCACTTGTACAAATTGTTTTTGCCTCAGATTTGGCTTTTGCCCAAAATAGGCGAATTTATAATCAAAATTTGTTGGAACGACCTTCCAGATGCAATGGTGAGGTCCAATCTAGCTCTAGATCCTCCCACAAAATGCTGCTCTCCGGATCTGATTGAAGCCCTCCAACAATCGAAGCAAAAAAAATCTCCCAAGGCTATGCAATGAACAGTCCAATGACTCTGATACCATGTAAGGATTTGCCTAAGACAATATGCCAAGATCTAGAAGCTCAATGAATAGCACAAGCAAGAGAGATAAGATGGACAAGAATAAATTGTATTGTCATCAATATGATCAACTGGATCAATAATAATGAATATAATAGATGAGTACAGTGTAGGAGTGCCTGCTTAAATAGGCAAGGCAATAAGAGTACATGATAAGGAGAAGATAAGCTGTCACCCACATAAGGTGGAATCACATGTCTACCAAAGGTGGATCATCCTCCATTGTGCCATGAAGTATGTGCAACAATGTGAGGATGATAAGTGATAAATTCACTAAAGGTGGAGTCAACACATAAAGTGGAAATGTGATAACCCATATCACCAGCTAAAGTGGAATTTCTCCTACACCATGTGCTAAAATAAAATGCAAACTCCCAAGTGTCTCATGCACAACTTACTATGCAATGCATTATCCTAAGTAAACTTAAGTAAAGTGTAATTAGTGAATAATTAATTAAACCTACTTAAGTGTCCTAGTTTATTTGTGGTTTGCCTTCCAGAGATCATTTAGGATATTGTGATTCACACTTGCTATTTTTTAGTAAGTCACTTGGATGTTTTGGTCATACTTACTATTTATAGTAAGTCACCGAGGTGGTCAATTGGTATCATATCTATATTTGGAAAGTCGATAAATTATTCCCATGAGTTGATATTGACAATTATGAAGGGTTTACTGATTTAAGTAAAATTATTAAAGTTAAATCAAGTTTAACTATAATAATATTAATTATATATTAAAGGACTTTCATAATTCAACTTTTTTTTGGCACCTAGGGAGTTATAAGGTTTTAAATAATTTAATAAAATGCTTTATGGAGATAGGTGCCAATTTTGGGAGATATAAGGTGAATATACAATTAATTAATATAGTGACTAAGTTAATTAAAATTATATAAGGGGTCACTTTATTATTATTCCCAATTACAATTAAATATGAATATTAAAAGTGGGAAATTTAAATAGGGTTTCCAGAAACTTCACTAGAGGATTATAAAAGGGAGATTTGAGGAAGTGATTTGAAATACTTGACTTGTTTATTTTCTCTTTGAGAAGCTTGAGAGCTTTGGTTTTCAGTTATAGGAAATTTGAGGATAGAAACCCTTGGAAACTAGTGGACTGGAGGAAAAACCAACTCCACTTTCAGAGGTGAATCTACCAACAACTCATCATTGAGCATATTTGCAGGTTTATATCATTTGGAGCTTCAACTAGCTAGGGTTTGAAAGAAGGCTAAGATGCAGGATACACATCCTGCAGGCCCGCATCAGGTATAGATGCACATTGGTGCGGATGTGTGTTGGGTGCACATAGGGTGCACGTCCAGGCCTGTGGGTGTGCCAGGATGCACAACCTCATGCATTCGGGCACACCAATGGGGCTAGACACGCACCCTATGCGCATCCAGCCCGCATCCACCACCGCACAAGTAGACACTGAACAGCAAGTACCTGGCGGGTCGGCAATGGATCCTATGTTGCTGGCAGTGAATAATGGCCGACACCCCACTATCGTGGAAATGGGTATCCTCGGAACGATCCTGACGGACACCATTGTGGATGGCAGGTCCAAGGTATGACAATTACGATGTGTACTGTACAGTGGCGGTAGTTGGTGGTAGGATCGCCGTACACGGGTCACACCGACCGGTGGCGACACCGTCGGTGGGACCACCGCGCGTAGTCACACTGGACGGTGGCAACACCGTTGGTGAGACCACTGTGCGGGGTCACACCGAATGGTGGCAACACCGTCGGTGGACAATCGCGGGTAGTGTCCCCGTGCGGCATATAAGCCACGACCTCCACACGGAGGTCACACAAATGCACAACAAACAAAGAAATTAAAATGTGCAGGAGGCAAATTCGAGCTCGCCACGCAGGAGGAAGGAAAAAATGAACGGATAACCGTACGAAGATGGAATGACAAGAAATACCAACAATTGGCCATCCAGATTTTAAGAGCAGACTGTACGGTGTAGCATTTTTGGAGGGTGTAGTAAGAACACGGTGACCGTATGAACAGAAGCAAGGAGGAATACCGTAAAACAAGTGGCATACAGGTACGACACCACGTTTTCTGTTTTTCAGTTATTGACAAGGGTTTGGTACAAAGGAAACGAAAGCAAAATCAGTTACGCATGGATTCAGTAGGCAAGACAAATTGGAAAGCCAAGTTGCAGGTGAACAACAACATGAACAAAAACACCCAAGTGTTGCCATCCGGAGTTAAGGTTGCAGGAAGAATGGATTCCAACAACGGCAAGCACAAGTTGAGACCCAAAGTATAGATGGCGCAAACTCCCTAGAAAGATTTAGTGGTAGCCCAGATGGTAGCATTTGAAGGTTTGAATGGGTTAGAATGTCGAAAGTGGTGGCAAGGGACACCTGACAATGATTTGGTAAAAAGCAGCTTGAGGACAGCACAAGTGCAATGGACAATCCAAATGCCTATGTTTTGCCTTAAGGACTATGAAGGTGCACTTCGAGCCATGATTGAAACTTTCTACAGACATTCTCGGGTGAGCACATTGCCCTACCTTGGGCAGGACTTGAAGGTTTCATTCAGAGCGACAGAGTTTACACGGGTGTTTGGCATACCAGGGCGCCATGGAAAACAGATTGATGTAAAAGCACGAAAGATGCCGAGGGAATCAAAGGAGTACTTGATTAAATTGGTCTCGAGAAGCCTCACACCTGCGGAGTTGGACTCAATGGCGAAGGCATCAAAAGGACGAGGGATGAAAGTCTTTCATTGCAGAGGGGCATTGGCATTGTATTATGGATGTGGTAAAAAGTAGACTTACGGGGTTGAGCCGTGCTTCTGATATTGCCCTTCCCCAAATTGTATTGATGAATGTTTGATGAATGATACTGTATATGATTGGGCTACATTATTGGCGGAGCGCATGTATGAATTTATGACCCTGCAACACGACATTTTATATGCCACACTATGCCATTGGCCTGTTCTTGGAGGCCACACGCACACAGTTTCCAGCCGACCAATTGGAGGTAAGACCTAGTCCCTTGGTGCCTGGAGAGCCACCCATCATGTGTTGGAAACACTTGGACATCCTGACTGGTCAGAAGGTGTTTCCAGGGCAGAAGTGGCGGAAGCAAGCCATTTCTGGGTCTGCGTCCAAGAACATAAACAGTGGCCGAGAGGCGACGTCTGAGAGCAGTGACTCAGACGAGGGGGTTAGTCACATAGCTGAGGATGATTCTATGGAGGTGGTCACAACCGCCTCTCTACCTACACCCGCGCCTGCACAGGTTCTGTTTACCTGATCGGTATTGTCCGCCACGACAGACCCCCACGACAGCAAGTGTCCCATCCATTCCTGGGTTCGGGCAGCTACGGCAGCCAGTGATGATGACCCCAACAGTATTGGAGGTAGCGACATTGCCTTAGATGGAGGTAGCAGTAGGATCCTCGGCGGTCACAGTGGCATAGGTAGTGGATGAGTCGGAAGGGTTGGATGGTGGTAGTGTGCCTGGAGGTGAGATGGAGCAAACTGGTCAAGCGGAGCCTTCGGAGGGCCAGGTTCATTTGGAGGTGGTTGGGACTGATGCAGTGGTTACCATCGATGCCCTGTTATTGGAGGACCCCCCACCTGTCGCTGATCCTTCTTCCATTGAGGCTATGAGCAGTTGGCTTAGTCGACACTTCCAGATGACATCCTTAGCACCAGTTGGAGCGGCAATTCTTTCTCCCCGACGAGATGTGTGCCCGGAGGTGATTGACTTGGATGCAGTGGCCTCACCTACAAGGGTCCACACTGAGCACTTAGTAGAGGAGGGTCGTGCCATGGACTTGGTCGAGGTCGTGCACTTGGCCGATGTGAGTACAGTAGTCACCATGGGGTTTCCTGGGCTTGAATTCATCATACCTTCAGAGCCTTCGAGGGAGCCCGACAGGGAGGACGTTGAGGCCTACTTAGTAGACATGGTTGTCTGAGGCCGTCGGGTAGTGGCTTCCGCACAATCTCGGGCTCTGGAGAGTGTAGCTAACGATTTGGAGCGGTTACTGTCCTTTGTACGGATTGGTTGCCCCACAGCCTTTGCAGCCTGTTTTGAGTCAGGTGGATGGCCCACCGTCGAGATGGTGGAGATGTTGAACGAGTGGGCAGTTGATGAGCCAATGATAGAGAACCGAGTGGAGGCTCTTGTCCAATAGATAGAGCAGGCCTTCAGGGAGGGCTATTACACCTTGAGGTGTACAAAGCATGTTTCCGCAGGACATGAGACTGCTCGGGTGGCCGCACAGACAACTCGGGAGGAGATGGCCACTCGGTTGGGAGCAGTCGAGGGAGATTTGGCTTGTCGTACCCAAGAGTTGGCTAGCCAACAGGCAACTTGGGCCATAGAGAGGGTCGCGATGGTGGCTCATTTGGAGGCCGTTTGGACAGAGTAGCTTTGGAGGTTCGGTTAGCTAAGGAGAAATCCTTTTATGAGCAATAGTTGGCGGAGGTCAGTGAAGAAAGGCATGCCCTACATCTTGGTCTCAAATATTCTCGAGAGGAATCTGATACAAAGGAGGAGTTCCTGGAGGCAGCCATGATGGTAAAAACAACTTTTGAGCATCGAATGGTGGCAGAGCGGGACTTACAGGCGAGGACACAACAGGTCTATGAGCTACGCGCTCGGTTGGATTCTTCAGCCCTACAGTCAGCCTCTTCAGGGACGCTCCCTTCGCCCCCTTCTTCTCAGTCATGATTTTGTTCAGTTTAGTTGTCTACATTATCTCCATTTTGTTAGTCGTCGGAGATGACTGTTCTTTTGGGGGGGATGATGTTGTCGGGAAACATGGGTAGTTAGAATAAGTTGACATAATCGAGGGATAGACAGTTACATGGGTGCGACGGTTTGCCTCACATCCCCTCAGTCCTTATATGTATGTACTCTCTCGATAGAAGAGATATCCTGTTGTTGGCATAATATTGTACTTGGTAAGCAAGGAAGTAATGAAATACTGTTAGTTCTCTATATTCTGTGTTATGTTTGCCTTTCCAATCTGTATGCAATAGTTCCTGTTACCCTACGAGGCAAACAGATTGCAAGATCTAAACCAAGATTAATTTTGATAAAGGCATTTTATGCTAAAGATATAATTCTAACCATATTACTTTTCTTATTTTAATTGAACTTGTGATTTGAGGGCAAGATTTAGGATCACTCCAAAAGGGGAAATCACAGTAATACTGCCAAAGGATCATATTTTTGTATGCATTTCATATTGTAGGATTGGACGACTTATAGCCAATCATTATAGCATATCATTCAACCTGTTTTAGCATTGAACAAGCTAGCGTTATTGACTATTTTGGTCTAAGTCAAGCTTAGACATTCTATCAATGACATGCATTGCATTTACGTAGTTTGTCGAAGTGGTCTTGAAAAAGGCTGACTTTGTTGTCTGCATGTCATTTTATCTAAGTTGCCGGTTCGGATTCAGGTTCGAATGTGGGTTCGAGATTCGGGTTCGAAATTCGTTCAAATTTTTTTTGGGGTGGGTTCGAATTCGTTTTGGGTTCGTTCATACAAAAACATATGTTATATATGTGTGTGCGTGTGTGTGTCTGTGTGTGTGTGCATATGTATATATATGCAGCAGCAAATATGTTCATACACCACTATGCTAATAGTAAAGCAACATAGCAAAATACACCACCATATATATTAATGTTTTATTCCAAATTCACCATAAAAAAACGAAAAAACTTGTGCCGGGTTCGTCTGACAGAATTTGGGCAGACTTTTGCAAGAATGTGATAAGGACCAGACTTTTGCAAGAACCGGACCAGACTTTGGGGTTGCCAGGGAAGAATTTGGTAACTTAGCATTTTATGCAATTTATCAAAGAGGTGTTGATAAGGCCGGCTCAGCCATTTGCGTATTCAAGTCGGCTTGTCACCATATCATTTTGTATTTTTATTCATTTAGAATAGTATTGTGGTTGAAGGCACTATATGCTTTCACCTTGTCTGTTTCGGGTTCTGGGTGATCAAGAAGTGTTGAAGGCATTGCATATACATTTTCTATATTGCAGAAAAGAAAGTAGGGTGTGCTGTTGCAAGGGATGCACCTAAAGTATTTATAAGTGTATGGAAATTACATGAATAAGGGAATAGGCACGAAACACTTCCCAGCCAACCAGACTCTCTTCTCCCCTAGAAATATTTCAGATTAGCACTCTTGTGTTTTTGGACATGCTTGTTGTTTCCCCTTGCTTAGAGGGATGTTTAGACTTCCCTGAGCCCACATTATGAAAAAGGTCAAATTTATTTATTTTTATAACTTAACATATATATTTATGAACTTTACACATTTTATATGCTTCTAAATTTAAAAATTTACCATTTATATTCTACCAAGCATCTCCATCATTCACCCACTCTCCAAAACCCAGGAAAACTTTTGTCATCCTGGAAACATCTATCCAGAAAATTCAGAGTAAATGCCGAAAACAGGATGAACAAACCACGAATAGAAGTATTAGGCATTTTGAGCTATAAATATTCCTTGTGAGTTTCCTTTCTGCCTGTCCATTTAGTAATGCAAGTAAATATATTTAGTGGTTCTTTTTGATTTATGTTGAGTAGCTAAAAGGGTTTATGGTAATCATATTCTATTTATCGGGACTTCAATTGAGATAGTGTTTTTCCATGTGGAATTAGATATGAATTTACTTATTATTGCACTGGAGCAGGCCAAATGGGTGACCCTCTAGCTGTTTCTGATTATGGAGATTTAATTAGCTATTTGATTCATAACATTTCCGTTCCAAGCATTCTTCTATCTTTTGAACAGGACCCCATTGTCAAACAAGAAAGTTCATTTTATGTTTACAGTACTAAAACTGTTATTATCTAGCTATTTGATTCAACATAACCATTCTGTTTGTGTTATTCCTTCTTGGAGGGGACCTATAGTCAAACAAGAGAAGTTCATGTTGTGCGTACAGTCCTAATACTGTGATTCTTGTACACTATGCTTGGCTGTTTGAGATGGATTTGCTGCAAATGTTCTTATATCATCTTGAACATCGCTACACTCAAAATGCCATTTTAATTTATAAAAGGTCAAACCGGATGCTTGATGTATTTCTTTGTCAGAAAAATGCAATAATTTTCTTTTATGCTTTTCTTTTATTTACAGTCTGAAGGCACCTTAATTTAGAACCATATGATACACTAACTTTATGGGTCAAAGGAGATATAAGCTACACTTTAAATGCAATTTTAAGCTATAAAAGGTCAAACTGGATGCTAGTTGTATTAATTCTTCTTATTAAATGTCTTTCCAATCTATAAAAGGTTAAACTGGATGGTAGTTGTATTAATTCTTCTAAAAATAATTCAATAATTTTCTGTTATGGTTTTCTTTTATTCGGTCTCAGTCTGATGGCTACCTTGATTTGGAACCATATGATACACTGACTTTACGGGTCAGGGGAGATGGACGCTGCTATATATCCACTGTAAGTCATTTTTAAGGTAAATGCCAAAAATTGGACAAAGAAGGAACAAAAAAATGGAAACATAAGATGTGACAATGGCGAGAGAAGTTGAAAGAGTTTGACTCAATGCTCAAAGCATTATCGTTGCAACTTTGCCTCTACATCATATTTAACTTTTGTTGTCTTTTCTTGCTCTTACTTGAACATTGATATCCATTCAAAATTTGAAGGACGAATTAAAATTCCACTAGTTTTATAATATGCATATCTTTTGATTTGATATTTATTTGAACTGCAAAGTGTCTATTAAGTATAGTTCTCTAAATATATGTTAAATTCAAAGCTCTGCTATATATATAAGAATTAACAAATTTAAATATTTGAATTAAACCTATAAACTAATTACTTATATTTTTAAAAATCTCAAATTTATATAAGGTGAATTTAATCATATTTTTTTAATTAAATTTTTCTTTGTTGAACTTCAACCAAACTTTATTGTTGCTGAACACAAACGCATACTTGAACCTTGTGACATTGTTTTTATGAATATAACATAAAGTTTCTTTTAGGACAAAATCATCCCAATGGCCTACAAAAAATTTTAAATAAAAATAATAGGCTAAGGGTCTTCTGATGACTTAAACTTGGAAAGGGGACATGACATTGGTGGGGGCTCCACCCCGAGACCCCCATCCACTGCTGACTCTTCATCATCTCTAAATCAAGGTCTTTGGTTCCTCCATCCTTGAAACCCGTTTCCTATCCCCTCATTCCAAATCTCCATGGAAGTATGCTCTAAAGCCACTAGAAGTCAAATCTTGTCAAATAACCATCCATCACATAGAATGAATGTGAGCATCAAAAGATCTAATTGGTGCAAAGTTTGAGGACTGATGCAAGCCATCTCACCATTGTTGTGAGTCCAAGAGGAAATCTGATCTGCAAGTTTTAAAAGATATGCAATTTGCAAATAGAACATTCAAGCCATTGCTTAATAAATTGGAAACTAGTGCCTCCTTGATATTCCAAACTTGAGAAACCATTAGAAAATCTAGTTGTCACCATCTGACAGTTGTTGCCTTGATACTAACACTGTGTTATGTGATATTGACATCCATTGACTTTTCCAAGGCACATAATTTAGTAGCGAGGTGCATGTTTTTTGCATGTGGGGTTGCATGGGCCCTTCAGGAGCTAGGGAAAGGCTTTTGTCATGCTCTGTGCGAGGCGAACTTGCACACAGTTGAGATGGGCTCAAATGAACTTATATCAAGACCAACAGGGTCTGAACAAGGTCTATCATTTCTGTGGCTTCTAGCAAGTGGAGTGTGAGACTTCCAAAACTGCTCGCTACAAAAAGTAGATGTGCGTGCAGGTGAAGCTTGTGCACAACAAACTACCACACAGAACATTGTATGGGTGCAAGTTATGTTTGCATGTGAAAACTAACAAAGTAAAGACAAATAGTTTTTGGGTGATGCAAAATTATGCCAACCCCAAGATGTGCTTGCATCACTAGACTTAGCTTGAATCCACTTGATAAACTGGTAGGATGATGCTAGTAATTTACCTGAATTTATGCTAGAATATGATTTGGGATATAATGATCTGATGAATGACCATATGAAGAATCGAGAAAAAGGAAGCAGGCGTTACTGGAATCAAGTGTTTTTTTCTTTTCTAAAACAAAAATCACATAATTTAGAATAATTCTGTTTAGGTGCTCGTAGGGCTGTGACTATGAAGTTATGAACATTTGGAATGTTTCATTATGGACACTATAAATGGCTAGGGTTTATTAGGGTTGTTGCCGTGGTCTGTTAATATTTTTTATTTACATAGGCTTCTTGCACAACCAGTCCATTGATGTAGATGGCCTTTCAAAATCACATTGGTTAGAGAAATATATAAAATAATTCGTCAAGAATATTTTAACCTAGGATTGCTATACTCTGGATGAAAGTTAAAAGATCTTGTGATTAGTTAATACTGATTTTGGTGACTTTGCCCACCTGTGTAATACATGGCTTCAAACATTTCAACGTGTTGAAGTCTGATCCAGAAACAACTAGCTAAGTAAAACGTTGCAGACAAATTACATTAAAAGATGCATATATTTTATTTGGCAGGTGAAATGCATTTCTAATTTTGACTGAAAAAAATGATTTAAGTATATATCTATGAATTTCTGGAGTAAAACCATAACTAGAAAAGAGGATAACATAAAAGCAATGATTATTTGGACCTCTTAGTTTTTGGCGCTGATGAATTGGTTGATGAGGTGTACAGATACATACAGAAAACTGGGTGAATGTGCCGGGTGGAGCAGAAGATAATACATGGCAGGCCTTTGTTTTTGTACCTAAAGGTGATTGGTATGTAGCGAAGGTAAGCTGTCCATTTTTAGTACTGATTTTAATATTACAAAAAGGAATTGTTGTACTAATGTTACTGGATATGGAGGCTTCAAGAGATGCATAATATGACTAGCATTTCTAAGTAATAGTAGCTTAATGTGGAACATTGGGCTCCATAAAATGCATTGGTTCATATGATTTTGACCTTACAGAAATCTTGATGTCTATGTCCTGTGTACTGTAGTGGTTACATCATTTAATTACATATCTGCTTGTTTCTGTCATAATGATATTGACATGATAAAGCATTTGTGCACCATGTGTTCTTTTGAAGATTCCTCTTGTTCGCTATTTACCAACTTGGCGAGGAAATGTTATGGATTCACACCTTGAGATGAATCCTTCACGAATAGTTGGGATGTCTCTATCGGTCAATGCAGAAGGTGGGCCACAAGGTGCTGTTACTGGACCTGGTGAGTTCAGACTCGAAATAGATTGGATTAAGGCCTTGAGAACAACCTGAAACTTGTGTCAACTTGTAGAATTTTCCTCTTAAAATTTCCCTCTTATGGGTTGAATTATATGTTGGGAATAGTACAATGTCATTTTGGAATACTTAGCACCATGTGTAATGCAGCCTTAGGTTCTTTTGTTTGATGATCTGGATTCTGAACCTTATCTTGGCCTGAACCTTGCATAAGCATGAATTGTTTGGGTGCGTTCAAGTTGTACTATGATTAACGAGTGCCTGTAAAGTGTTAATAATATTCCTGTAATGTTGACTGGGAATTTCTTGCTATATATTTATTTCTAGTCGTATGTTGGGATGAGATTGTGTTCAAGAAGAGTTGCTTGGTTGCCAGACCACCGTTGAGGAATTAGTATCGGGTGGTTCATTGCATTCTAATAAGGGCCTTTTCTTAAATTGTGATTAGCATTGAATGCATGCGAAGCATGCCAATTTTGGCGATTATTTGTGAGATACTACGTAACTTATATAATTAGTTCACCTCTTAAAATCATTTCCATTGGTTCTTTCACAAGATATATGCAAGTGGTCTCGTGGACGTCATTAAAATTCCTTCATTCATTCATTCATCCACACATTTTCACACTACTATTGTTATTTTTTTTAAGTCCTAAAAGCTGGGTATTGAGAAAAGCATCTAGCATTTTAAACAATAATTTGTGGAAAATGGTTAAGACTTAAAAGCATAAAGAAATGATATAGAGGGACTAAATGGATGTGTGCCTCAATGGCTATTTTGTCTCTAATAAATCAGTAGACTATTTCCAAGGGCCTAAAGACTATATAATTTGGAGAGCAAGCCGGGCTATCTTGGCCATGATTGCATGTCCATTGGTCTTTAATTGCTGATCATTTGATCTAAACAAATGCACGATGGAAAGCAATAAGGTGCCAATTTACAAAATAAGGGCTTCAAACTTTTGGAGCTTACATTATGTATAAATGGCTAGCTCACGTTGTCTTAAATTCTTGGAGTAACGTTTGCAGCATCAATAACTATCACAAACCCAAGTCACTTCATTTAAAATGTTTCCAGAAAATTGACACAAAAATTATGAAAAAAAAAAAAACATTTTCTTCCCAAATTGTGTTTGTGCCATTTATAAACAAACTAGGGTGTCATCGGATAAGCAATACAATATCTGTAATGGAGTTTTCAATTTTGGAAAAGTAGATAGATATATGACTAGGTAATAAGGGCAGAGGGTGAATGTAGTCTACATATGACTAGGTGATATGGGTAGAGGGTGAATTTATAAATATGCTTTTCTTTAGGTGTTTTGGGATATGGAAGGGGTCGGATTTAGTCAAAGGAATGAAATATATAAGTTTACATTATCTTTGTTTACATCGATCATTAATGTCCAGTATAGTTCAAAAAATTGAAGGGAAATAACTTTTATGTAGATGGGGTCATTGTTGACTTCCACAACTTTTAATTGAGAAAAAATGATATTTATACATAGGATATATTGCAAGAAACTAAAAAGTGTAATTGTTCTATATATAAACCTATTCATCAACATTATTACGACGTTATTAACTTTTAACTATATTAGTTGTCCATAATATGTTAATAGAAATATTGATAGGCTATTTTCAAATGATAGTAAAAGAAAAAAAACAAAAAAGATTTTATCATATCATTTTCATGAATGCCACCAATTTGATGTATGTGGCCCTAATAATTAGTACACCTTTTAAAAACAATTCTATATTTTAGATAATGTCTAAAAGAGGATTTGTTTCCCATTTATCTTATACCTATTGCTACAAGATCTGCATGCCATAATTGTTTTCAAAAACAAATTTGTATTGCTCTTTGAAGTATAGATATCTCCAATATTACTCAAAAGTAATCAAATTTGTTTGCAAGTGTTAAGATTGTAGGATCACTGCAAATGTAATAGCACTGCCTAGATTGTTTGTGGTATATGTTTTTCAAATGCAACAATCTCTATTTTATGTATATTGAGAAAGAGGCTAGGAGAGACATGTCCCTTCATGGGATATGTCTATTCATTATAATTGTTAATGTTTCATTAATCAATCATATATTAGAATAATATAAGTTTGCATTATATATA
>MU223269.1:1874223-1896781 GCA_018584345.1 Thuja plicata
AAATGCTTGTGGGCCCTTTGTTCATGAGAGAACTAAGGCCTATATGGTGATGTGTCTACAACAAGATGATAAAGCTCAAATCTCAGCCAACTTTTTAAAGGAGATATATCAAGGTAATGCGACCTAAAAATAGGAAATGAGATTTTAAACATTCTAAATCATTGAACAAAATCACACTTCATTCTTCCAATTGGAATATATGATATAATCTTCTCATAAAAGTAAATTACTTCTTTCAAATGGAACACATGAGATAAAACCTCTCCTAAAATTACATTCTATCATTTCAATTAGAATCCATGAGATAAATTTCTCACCCTATCCATTTGGATAACACCCTACTTTCATGAATAGAATCATGCCTTAGAATAATAATTCATGCAAATGTAAGCAACCATGACACAAAAGATGTCACAACATAAATCAAACATGATAGAAAATATCACATCATCATAAATAAATTGGTACAAAGATGCTGGATATCTATATCACAAAGAATGCCATTATTCAACATAAATAAACCTTGAGAAGATGTCACAAATCAATAGATTCAATTATTCTAAGAAACAAAATACAACAAGATTAGTTGGTTTAAAGTGAATATAGAAGTCTAAGAAAAATATTATACATACAATTTGTTGACCCAAAACCATTCATAGAGTCAAAGTAGTTATACTAACACTTAGGTATTGTATAAAGTTCTAAAAATTTTGAGAGGCAAGATAATAGTTACATTCAAGATGCTATTATGTCATACTATAGTATTACTAGGATTATAAACTCAAAAAAATATTTAAATCTAGAATATAATAAATCACGTCAAAAAAGATATCATATTAAAAATTAGAATATTTATAAATAATTGGTATTATGAATACAAATAGACAATCATGAAACTTTTAATATCTCATTATTTATGAATTGGGTGTGATTAGTTTTCAATACGATTTAGAAAACATAATGATACACTGCTACCAAAATTTATAGGAAAACTCAATTTACATAAATGATGAAATAAATGGAGCAAATTATTATTAATTTTTGATGAATATGCACGTCCATTAATTAAGTAAAAAGATACAACACACTTCACAAAAAAAGAAGAGGAAAAGTATTTACAGCTAAAAGCTAAAGGTACATGTTTAATTTTGCTAAAGAATTCATTACAAGAGTGATATGCTATCAAGTGAATTCCAGATTCAATACAAGTGCTTTTAGAACAAAATAATCACACAACGATTAATGAAAAATACTTTATTCATGAGTTTAAAAAGAATAGTTTCCCACACAAATTGTGGGAGTAATTGAATCTGTACACTATAAAAGATAAATATACATTTACAGAAAAAGCATATGGAAAGAGAAGGGGAACCATCATTGCCTAGAATGACGAACTCCGCAATTGAACGATTGTATTTTCAACTCCTTTTCTCTAGGAGTTACTTTGGTGTCCCAGAGGTGCCTGCAAGAGAGCAGAGAAAATGAGTTAGAGCTTAGGATTCTTTATCATTCAATATGAAAAATCAACAAATGCATAGCTAGCTCTCATAATGCATCAAACCAGTTTTGCAATCATCACATATATCAAAGGTAGAGAAACAAATCAAAAGTTCATTGTTTTATTTAACATGTTTGTTCACTGTGCAGGCACATGTATCATATTCGTTACTGAAATACTTTGAATTGATATCATAAACTTCACAACATGTGGGATAAAATGTGCTCCCACAAGGGTTGCACCCAACATGTTGCCATTCTCATTTAAGTGTTTTAATAGAGCAAAGTGTGCAATTCATGCATCATACATTCCATCGTAGTCCAATCAAGTAGACTAACATCATTCATAACAGTGGGTTTGTTAGTTGACAATCACAAACAAAGCACATCTGATCAATGGGATTACAATAACATGGATGGTGCAGTCACCCTACAATCATTAATAATGTATCCAGATAGGGCAATTGTAAAAGTGGACAACAATGATGTGATTTGAAGGAGTTGCAAACACACTATTTTCAAAGAGTAGATCATGAAGATGTAAGAACAACGAACTATAGCAGTGAGTGTCCTCATGATGTAATGGTTCTACAGAAATGAAAATCCATTTTCAACAAATCACAGTACTAGACAGTTATAATGCTACCAAGATCAAAGGGGGATTGCTTCAAAAAGTCATAATGGTGGAAGGTGCAATCAAGGACAAAGGAAGCTACAATAATGACTGTCAAATGTATGCCTTCAAAAGACCATTATCAGTTAATGAGACAGTCACAATATCATTACAATAGATAGTGGTATATGCATTTATGTCAATGTCAATGACCCTAACACAAAGTAGAAGCTCCATGATTTCAAAGGGACACCACTTCATAATGAAAAGACACTCAAAGCATGGTTAGAATAACACTGTTACAAGAAAGTATAGGTGCCTAAAAATAGATTCCACAATGGAGAGACAAAGATTCATTGACATGACACAATATGAACGAGAAAAGGAAAAGTGCCTTAAAACATATATATTCATGTTGTGAGGAACAAAAGAACTAATGGAAAATCACTGTTATTAGGAAAAACATCAGAACAAAGAATGACAATGATAATGCATTAATTGTTACTGTTATAGTTAAGAAAGTAATGACAGTGAAACTTGAGATCTTGTAATAACAATCATCTCCAAAGTACAATAACAATGGCAATGTCAATGAAAGATAAAGAAGGCAAATTTCAATGTCCTTACAATAAGAAGGGCAGTCCCATATAGTGCGAAAGTGGTAAAAGCATCCATACAAAGAGAAGAGATATAATCAACACAGTGAAAACTAAGATAAAGTAATAAAAACATTGCAATATCAGTGAAGGGAAATCCATCAAAATAAGTTTATCATACTTTCCATGGAGGGTATTTTGGACAATGAGCATGAATATGCCATGTTTGTGCTTGCAAACATAGTGATATCAATGCCTCTGTACTTATAAATGCTTAGTAACAATGATAACCATAAAGAAAAGTGACATTAACAAAGCTAGAGGATTAATGATAATAATTATATCTAACACAGGTAAGAGATTTATTACCACAAAGTAGCTAATAAAGAAGAGGTTACTGTCATCAAATATAGAGGAGAGGTGCATGAATGCCATGCCAAATACAAAGGTTGTGGTGCTAGGAACAAAGTTATTTTTAATGTTTGTAGCTTCAGTCGTATGATCATTTAGAATACATATAATATATGTTGATTAATATTAATATAATATATAGATAGGGTCTTTGATTTTTGAAGGATTGGGAGGAAGTTTTGGAGGCCAAAGGAAATCGACTCTGCGATGGAGACACCAACACATGTATTTCCAAAGGTTGACAGTAGTTGTGTAACGACTGTTTTGATTGAAAATATAGTATGGAATGAATCTATCAATTTTTTGGAAGACCATGCTTTCTTTTTAAAATTGGCTGGAAAATGGCTAGCATTGAGTAAGATAAGAGATTGGTGTTCTAAATCCTGGGGATGGGCCTTTACCTTGAAAACTATGGCGAATGGTTTTTATCTGGTGACGATGCCAACTCGTCAAGACAAGGAATGGGTATTGAAACATGGCCCTTATTTAATTGAAGGTAAAAGCCTATATATCATTAATTGGTCTAAGAACTTCGACTCTGAAAAGGAAAAAATCAAGGAAATACCCATTTGGATTCTTCTCCCTTATCTACCACATGAGTATTGGGGTTTTGAAACATTGAGCATTTTAGGAAATCGTATTGGGTCCTTTCTTAGAGCAGAAGAATGCATTTTTGAGAGTAATTATCAACCCACCCTAAAATATTAATCATGTGGCAAGAAGCCCACCCTCTGCTTGACAACTTGCTAATCACTACAAAAATGGTGTTTGGACACAAAAAGTGGTGCTGGAGAAGGATGTAGAACCCTCAACGGAAGATAAGAAGTCAAAAGTCATGGAAACAAGTGGGAATAGAAAAGGTAAATTAATTGAAGTCAATCAGATTAATAACAAAATTATCCTCATCATAGAAAAAAACCCACAAGATCAATTTTGTGAATCTGAACTTAACAGATGCATCTCGGAGAAAATGGGGGAAAGGCAGGACATCTATAACCCATATGGTGTCCCTTGTGATAGATCAATTGAGGCGATTAATGGGATCTTGGAAAATGAATGCAGGAATAAAAGGAACAAGCAAAATAATCAGCCAAGTGGTGAGAAAGATATGGGGATAACTGTGGTAGTGGATATCAATGAACAAGAGACCCTAACAAGAGAGCTAAATGATGAACAGAATCTGGAACCCAAGGAAGGAAATAATACAATGTGTATGTTGCTGGAAAATCCCATGGAAGAGGGCATGGATTAAGAAGCCAATACTACTAAGGAGTTACTATATACAACACAAGACTCTATCGGGATCCCACATCCATTAAATCTATCCTATGAAAATATTTTGGGCGGTTTTAGTAGGGTGCGGAGTGAGGATTCCTTTACTATGAATCAATATCCTAAAAGGAAACAAAGTCCTATAAATGAGATGCCCAATCGAAACCTGATGGGGGTGGACATGGTAAAGGAAATCCTTTTTACATTTGTTGAACCAAATGAATATGATGGTTTTAAGGATATACATATTTCCCCTGTCAGAAATATGGAAAGTTCTTTTGAAAATATAAAGGATAGCAGTGGTAATCTATTGGACTCTAATGGTGACTCCCCTTTTTCATCAAAGGAAGAAGAGGAAGATGTTTTTGGTCTCGAAGACTCAGCTAATGTTCTAGAGGTGAGAATAATTGCACAAAAGGTGATTGACAAGTCAAAAGCTTCTATAGGAGAGAAGAAAAAAAGAGGGAGAAAGTATAATAAGGTGAAGATAACCTTAGTAGGGTGTGCAACAAACCAATGCAAATTGCTGAGTTCGGGGATGGGCTTTGCCTCTCCCTGAGAGCCATGAAAATCTTATCATGGAATGTCAGGGGCTGCAATGCCCTTGACAAGATTTTCTTGATCAAAAGAGGCTTTGATCAAGTGAAACCAGATGCCATCTTTTTACAAGAAACTAAGTTGAGTGGAGAAGAATTAGATGGTTTTGCAAAAAAATTTAGTAGATGAAGATGTTGTTTTTCAGAGGCAAATGGGGCTTCTAGGGGACTATGTGTTTTGTGGGCGGATGCAACAGTGGATGTAACTATTGTAGAAAGTCATAGATCTTGGATATGGGTGGAAGTTAGATCAAGATAACTTCTCACACGATTCCAAGCCCTAAATATCTATGGCCCGAATAACCCAACTCAAAAAAGGGCACTTTGGCAGGGTATTTCAGAGATCTTAACTAGAAACCCCAATGAGATTTTTCTATTAGGAGGAGACTTTAATGCAATTTTGAATCCTACAGAGAAAAAAGGTGGACTAGGTTGGGCAGGACAGAGTAAGAGGAATTTTTCAGAATTTGTAACAAATAATGGACTAGTAGATCTTGATTTAAGGAATGGACAATATACATGGACAAATAGAAGGAGAGGATTTTTAAATTTTGTGGAGAAATTGGATCATTTTTTGTTGGCAGGAAATTGGGCTGCCACTAATTGGACATGTTGTGCAGAGATTCTACCTCTAACTGGATCAGATCATTATCCAATAAGTGTGAGAATTAAGGAGGAAAAAGTCCCGGATAGGGCTCCTTTTGAAAATTTGAAGCCATGTGGCTGTGACACAAAGACTTCCAAGATCAAGTGGAACAATGGTGGAATCAAGCTCCGCCTAGAAGAGGTAATAAGGCATTCATCTTTTTTAAAAAGCTACAACACATAAAAGAAAAAAAATGAAAGGTTGGAATAGAGAGGTCTTTAAGAACATCTTTTTAGAAAATGAAGTTTTAGAAAATGAATTAGGATTTTTACATTCCAATATTCTTGCTAATGGGATGAATGAAGCTGACTTTGACGAAGAAAATAGATTGAACAAACTTTACAATGAAGTTTTAAATAGGGAAGAAACATATTGGAGACAAAAATCAAGAGAAATTTGGCTTGAAGGAGATAAAAATACCTCCTTTTTTCATAACTCTATAAAATTTAGAAGATCAAAAAATAAGAATTTCTCTATACACAATAGAGACAGGGTAGTAGTGCAGGATCCTGAGGAGATTAATCAGGAAGCGGTGAGATACTTTCAAAATATCTTTTCAAAGGATCCAGATATTCTTAATGCAAATTTGGATTTATAAAATGTCATTCCAATATGTCACGGGAGCCTAGAATGTAATGCTTAAACAACCCTGCACACAATTAGAAGTCAAAAAGGCTGTGTTTGATTTAGGGGCTCAGAAAGCTCCAGGGCCAGATGGTTTCTCAGCCATATTTTTTCAACAATTATGGGATTTGGTTGGTTTTGAGGTTTGGGAGGTGGTAGAGGAATCAAGGGTTGGGGGATTTCTATTCCTAGATTTTAATAATACTTTTCTCACTCTCATTCCAAAGAAAGAATATAGAATGTCTTTTGAAGATTATAGACCTATTTCCTTATGCAATACAATATATACATTTATATCTAAGGTAATGGCGAACATATTGAAAAATATTATGAAGTCTATTATTTTAGAGGAACAAAGTGACTATACTCTAGATAGTTCAATTTATGAGGGGATCATTGTTGCCCATGAAATAATTCACACCCTTCAGCAGAATAAAGTAGAAAAGATGATGATCAAACTTGATATAAAGAAAGCATATGATGCTGTTAACAGGGGATTTTTAATTAAAGTCTTAAAATGTTTTGGTTTTTGTGAGGAATGGATCCAATGGGTGGAGAGCTGCATCACTACACCTAGATTTTTTGTTTTGGTAAATGGTAGCCCACAAGGTTTTTTCAAATCCACTAAGGGCATCCGTCAAGGAGACCCCATATCCCCTTTCCTTTTTATTATCATGGCTGAAGCACTAGGAATTTTGATTACAGTAAAAAGAGAGATAGGGGAATGAAAGGGCATACAAATGGCTGAAGGTTTGGATCCTATCACTCACCTGCAGTTTACTGATGATACCAACTTAGTGAGAGAAGCTTCTCTTCGGGAAGCAAGAGTTATAAAGAGAAATTTGGACTTATATAGTAAAGCTTCGGGTCAATGTATAAATTGGAACAAGTCTGAGATCTACTTCTTTAATGTGGATATTTGAAAACAAAGAGAAATTTGCAAAATTATTGGTATTAGGGCAGGTAAACTTCCAAGCAAATACCTCGGGATACCATTATTTAAAGGGGCATCCAAAGCCAACCTGTGGAAGGATCTTGTTGGGAAATGCACTAAAAAATTAGAAGGGTGGAAGAGCAGATGGCTCACCTTTGCTGGAAGAATTCTACTACTTAAATATGTTATCAGTGCAATCCCCATCTTCTCAATGATGTGCCTTAATATTCCAAATAAAATAACATAGATTGTGGCTGGGAGAATGAGAAAGTTTCTATGGAATGGAAAAAATGAAGAAGAAAAATAGCCTCTTATTGCATGGAAAAATGTATGCAAACCCAAAGCCAATGGGGGAGTAGGATTGAGGGATTGGAACTTAATGAATGAAGCTTTGGGAGCGAAGTTGATATGGAGTATGTATCACAATCCTGATTTGTTATGGGTCAAGTTACTAAAAGAAAAATACTTAGATTCAATGGTAGATGAGAGAATTCTCACTACACCAAACCCTCCAAAAGGCTTTGCTGTTTGGAATTTTATATCTAGTTGCAGACCCCTTATCACACAACACATTACTTGGAAAGTTGGCAATGGTGAGAAGGCTAAATTATGGGAAGATTCTTGGAAGCTCAGAAGCTAAGGGAAGGAACAAACAATGTGGCTGAAGGAAATGCAGCATTACTGGAGAGAGTTTGGCTTTTGAAGCTCAGAAGCTAAGGGAAGGAACAAAAAATGTGGCTGAAGGAAATGTAGCATTACTGGCAGTCAGGATGGGATCAACTTTAGGTATACATAAATTACATCTAGAGGGGTATTCTCTTGTGATCATCAATGCTATTAAGAATGGTCAAACAGAGGCATGACACTTGCAATCTTTAGTTCAAAATGTCTTGAGGTTGCTTCAGAATTTTGCAAAATTTAGAATTACTCACACCTATCAGGAAGGCAATACTAAGGCAGATGTCTTCTTGAAATGGGCAATAAAGTTTGATAAGGTGGGTGATTTAGCATTTGCAAATATCCAACTTAATGAATAGTTTCTTTAAGCCTTCATTTAAATTTAATAGATAATATTAAAATTCAAAAGTAAAAGTGCTTTGGCCATGGGGAATTTTGTATAGCGCCATCGGTTGGGGAATGGTCTCATAAAATATGCTAAGGGCTAAGAAGGATATGAAATTGGAAGAGGTGGCAGGGTGCGTTGTCTTTTGAATGTTGCTAAGTCAGCCGTCACATGTGAGCTGGAAAGGATGCAATAAATACAATATTTGTGGAGAGAATTTGGCGGCATTTCATTCATGAGTGATTGGATGACAGCTCTATGAATGACCTTCCACACATGAAAGATGACATCATGGTGGATGCAGAGAACATTAGCTTCTCCTGCATTAATTAGAAGTATGATGAACAAGACAACAAGTTGCCAGAAGTGGTGTTTGTAATGATGGTTTATTGCCAATTTAAGGCAATAAAAACACTCATTTTGCCATAACTATGAGCGGTTTTGGCTAGTTTTCTTGTTATTATTAACTATTTTTTGCAGGTTCTCCTCCAAGTTGGTGACAATGCATGAAAATTTCATGGTGCACACGAAACACCAGATGAAATCTTTTCTGGGAGCTGCCAATAAAGAGAGAATTTCAGGTCTGGTAAAAATTAAAATAGATAAAATGGTAAATGTGGGTTTGGGAGTTCTTGGGCTGAAATTTCAAGAATTTTGGCTGATGAGAAGGGACAACACTGCGATAATCTCAATGATTATCGCTTGGGGGATCGAATTGGGAGAGCCTATTGATGTGGTGAAATGGGTTGTGAAAGCCCTCTTTGCCGAAGACTTACTTGGAGGCCTCAATTCTATTTTGGAATGGGTAGTGCCGGGGGTTGGCTCTGATTTTTATGAATGCTTTGCGAATGAAGAAGAAGCCAAAGAATATGGCATGCTGCCTTTTATCAGATGGGTAGGAAAGGATGAGAGTATTGACTACAAGACGTAGATCTATGGTAAATGGGAGAAAGTGAAGGAGGAGATTCATAAATATTAATAACTACAAGAAGCAAAAGTAAGAGCACAAACTTTTTAAATCACGCGGAGGGCGCGGACTGGCTAATGCAGAGGTGACAACAAGAAGTTTGGACTAGGTCCTTTCTCTTCCTTGAGACACCCAACTCAACTTATGCTTCCCTTGGATACGAGATCCTTCTTTACACAATGCCTTCTACCTATTCAAGGTGGTAGAACTACTTACTGACCTTTCCCAATTGATTACCATTCAATTCAAGATCTTGCAATTTTGAGCTTTAGGGACACTAGCCCTATTTCAAGCCACAAACTAGAAGTCTTAACTAGTGACTTCACCAACTCCAAATAGCTATTGGGAAACCTTCCTTATGTCATAAGGACCAAGAATCACCCTTTGGTTTGGTTCTCCAACTGCCGTACAATACCTATCTAGGACTGTCCTAGAATTCCTTGTAGGTCTATCCAAGTGTTTTTTTGGACTTAAATTTTCCTCCTGATCACCTTTTAGGAAACTAAGGATATATATAGATACCCTTTTGGAAGTTATGTCAAAACCTAAATCCCTAGAATCCAAATCTACTCCAACAACACCTAACACTCACCAAGTTCGCAGACCTAATTGGCCAAATTAGGCTTGGATATCAAAGCAAGTACTAGAAATTGGGTAGATGGGATTGAAACAGTGCTTCAGACCTCTTCAAATAACTCCCCATAACTCAAATCCACTCTTAGTTCCCTCAACTAGACTATCTAATTAATATAACACTTCATTCTTCTTCGTTCTAGGCTTAATACATTGAGATTTTCAACCTAGGGCTTGATGCATGAGGGATTTACCCTTCGAGCCATCTTCTGAGATTTTAGAATACTTAAATATACCATCCTAAATTGAATTTTATAGGATATTAGTGAATTCCACCAGACAAAATGCATGTTAGGACTCCATTAGTGAAATGTGTTTCTAGCAAGCCTCTTTCTGGACTATTTTTGGAAAACTGAATAAAAAACACCTCAAACCAAAACTAAATGACTTCAAACCAATTGGAAAGTTATGATAATACAGAGGGCCTTCAAAACATCAACTTATTTTTCAAAGATCACACCAGACACGACCGTACAACTCATTAATGCTCAGAAAAACTCTTCATCTTCCATTCCAAATGCATCAAAACTTCAATACAGAACTTCTAACCATCTAGGTTAAAAGTAAGAACTTAAAAACACTTCATATGTGAAGTCAAATCAATCCAAAATTACCTATGACTATTGGGCTTCCATCTTGCAACTCTCGAGCAACTTTTGGAAGTTGCATGAGCAACATTTTGACAACTTTTGCAACATTTGGCAAAATCTTGTCTTTTTGCACTCGAAGAATTTTGGATTGAATCCAAACTTATCAACTTGACATAATATGACCAAAAATGATATGGATCCAAAGAATTTAACACTAAGGACTCCTAAAACATAAAATCACACTTAAAGCAACTTAAGCCTAACCAGATGCTCCAAATGGACTAAGGCATCTCTAGGCTCATAAGATTGCCTAAGAGATCCTTGACCACACACATAGATCCAAAACCAAAATAGGATGATTCTCTAAGATCAATCCATTTATATCAAACTCAAATCTTCCAAAATGAGAGTCAATCAGTGATAGTCATGGGTGCACTGCACAATACTCCCTAAGACAAAATTAACTCAAGTCCCTTGAGTTGAGAGATCTTTTAGATTGAAGTAATTCTTCTTGATATCTTCAGGTGTCAACCAAGTAGCATCCTCCACTGAATGGTGTTTCCATTTGACTAAATATTCATAGAAAGTAGACTTCCTGGTTTGTTTGGCCATCCTCTTGTCCAATATACAGTCAATCTCTTGTGTTGGTGGTTTAGGTATATCTTCTAGCTCCTTGTCCTGTGGAAGATCTTGAGCATCTGTGATGGAGACATCAGTAACAGGACCTTTGTATGGATATAGGTCAGCTACATTGAAAATGGGGGATAAACCAATGGTTGAAGGTAATTCAATTCTATATGCATTATTTCCACATTTCTTCAAGATTCTGAAGGGGCCAATCTTTTTCATCATCAACTTGGTGTAATTATCCTTGGGTAGTCTTTCTTTCTTCAGGTGAACCATAACCATGTCTCCAACCTTGAATTGGACATCTCTCCTCTTGACATTTGCTGCTTGTTTATACTTCTCAGAGGTTTGTTGCAGTCTGTCTTTCACTTGTTGATGGATGTTCTTCATTACCTCTGCAAAATCCTCAGCTTGGGCACTCCTTTGGCCAAAATTATTGATGTTTCTTAGTTCCAAGACACCCCTAGGGTGGGATCCATAGACAATTTGTAAAGGACCGAGTCCTTAACTTTTGTTGACAGAATCATTATAGGAGAACTCTGCTTGTTGAAGGATTGAGTCCCATGCCACTCCATACTCCTTTGTCATACATCTTAGCAAGTTTCTCAAAGATCTATTAATGACTTCAGTCTGTCCATCTAATTGAGGGTGGTAAGGAGATGACATAAATAGGTTTGTTCCAAGTCTCTTCCACAAGGTACGCCAAAAATGTCCCAAAAACTTGGGGTCTCTATCTGAAACAATGGTGAGTGGTAAACCATGGAGTCTTACAATCTCCTTGAAGAATATCCCTGCAATACTTGAGGCATCATGTGCAGTCCTACAAGGTAGGAAGTGTGCCATCTTGGAGAACCTGTCTACAACCACATAAACACTATCATAGCCTACCTTTGTCCTTGGGAGACCCAATACAAAATTCATGCCGATGGAGTCCCAAGGTTTTTTAGGAATGGGTAATGGTGTGTACAAGCCTGCATTTGAACTAGTTCCTTTGGCTTTTTGACAAATTAGACAACACTCCACAAATCTCCTTATCCTAGTCTACATCTTGGACCATAAGTAGAATCTTCTTACTAGCTCAAGTGTCTTGTCAAGACCAAAGTGGCCTGATAGACATCCACAATGTTTCTCTTTTATGATGTTCTCCCTCATGGAACAATCAGGGATGCATAATTGACTCTCTTTAAACAACAATCCTTATTGAATAATATATTCTGCAAACTCAGTGTGATATCTATCTCCTAGTTCCAAACAAAATTTATAAATTTCTTTGAAGTCTTCATCATTGGGATACATGTCCTTGAGGACAGAGATTCCTACACTCTCCAAGGTAACTTCTTGTATAGCCAAATTCCTTCTGCTCAATGCATCAGCTACCTTATTTTCTACCCCCTTCTTGTGTTTTATGGTGAAAGTGAATGCTTTCAAGTACTCCATCCACTTGAGGTGTCTATGGTTTAGCTTCTCCTGCTTATTAAGAAAAATCAATGCATGATTGTCAGTATATACAATAAATTCCTTTGGCAATAATTAATGCCTCCACTTTCTCAGTGATTGGACCATAGCATACATCTCTAAATCATATGTAGATTACTTCTACTTACCTTCATTAATATTTTCACTAAAGAATGCCATAGGTCTCACTTCTTGACTAAGAACACCCCCAACAGCTCTCTTACTAGCATCACATTCAATGGTGAACACCCTATAGAAATTAGGTAGTGTTAAGATAGGTTGTTGAGAGACCCTTGTCTCCAGATATTCAAAGGACTTGTCTGCAGCATCAGTCCATACAAACTTGCATTTCCTCCCCCCTTTGATAGTATCTATCATTAGTGCACTCACCCCACTGAAATTCTTCACAAATTTCCTATATAAGCTAGCTAGCCCACGGAAACTTTTGAACTCACTGAAAGATTTTGGAGTGGGCCAATTTAGTATGGCTTCAACCTTGGAAGGATCCATTTTCAAATTACCCTTGGAGATGACAAAGCCAAGAAATATTGGTTCTTCTTGCATAAACACAATTTTCCAAATTTATCCTCAACTTTTCTTCATGTAGTCTCTTCATTACCATGTCTAGATGTATCAAATGCTCATCTTTATCCTTGCTAAAGATCAATATGTCATCTAAATAAACAACAAAGTGATTTATGAAAGGCTTAAGGACCTCATTCATCAATCTCATAAAAGTACTAGGAGCATTAGAGAGGCCAAAAGGCATCACTACCCATTCAAACAACCCCTCATTGGTTTTGAAATCCGTCTTCCTCTCATCTCCTTCTCTGATCCTAATTTGATGATACCCACTCTTTAGATCAATTTTTGAGTAATATTTTGCTCCTCCTAGATAGTCCATGATATCTTCTATCCTTGGCATAAGAAACCTATATCTGATGGTTATCCTATTGATGGCTCTAGAGTTAGTACATGGCCTTCATGCACCCTCCTTAGGTGTTAGGATTGCAAGGACTGCACAAGGGCTTATGTTCTTCCTAATGAAGCCTTTCTCCATCAATTCTTGAATCTGTCTTGCAAATTATGCATTTTGGTCAGGGTTCAACTTGTAAGGAGCCTTATCTGGCAAGGTAGAACCAGGTATGAGGTCTATACAGTGGCTAATATCTCTCTGTGGTGGCAAAACATCAGTACTCTTGTCTGCAACTATTCCTTTGTATTTGTTCAACAAATCTTATACTGCTTTGGGGCCAACACTTCTCTGAGGTTCTTGAATTTTTGGTATCCTTTTAGACTCTGTTTTGGGATTTACTATAATGAAAAAATAAGGTGTGTCTCTTTCCTTAAGGACTTTCAAAAATTCCTTCTCTCCCACTAAGGTAACACTGTTTGTTAGAGCTCTGTCTTTCTCAGAATCAGGGAGGGGTGTCATAGTGTAACTAATCCCATTCTTAGTTAAAGTATACACATTTTTCTTACCCCATGTTGAGCATCAACATCATATTGCCGAGGTCTTCCTAGGAGAAGATGGCATGCATCCATATTAACAACTTCACACAAGACTTTATATTTGTATTCTCCTACTTGAAACTCTACCCAACATTGCTCATCTACAAAAGTTTGTTGATATTTATTAAGTCAAGATGCTTTATAAGGGATTGGGTGGGGTATTTTATTCAAACCAATCTTATCTATCATTGCATTAGAAACTAAATTCTCTATAGAACCAGAATCAACAATAACTTTGCAAATCTTACAAAGTACCTTGCAGTGAGCTCTAAATAGAATCTTCCTTTGTGGGGGCTCCTAGGGAGTTGGCACCTTCAAGAGTGTTCTATTGAACATTATGCACTCTCCTTTCTCAAGGTATGCAGGTCTAGATGTAGTGGTGTGATAGGAAGTCACGCTTTGACAGTCCTCATCTTGGGTGAGTTGGACTCTCCTATCTCCTCCTGATGTACTGGCCTTGTTTGGGCATCTAAAATATTGGTGACCAATCTGATTGTAGGAGAAACACTTTCCAGTGAAAATAGAGGTAATTCTACCTCATGACCTTCCTCTACTATTGCCTCTACCCCCTCTAAAATCACCTTTGTGATTCTTCTCTCTTTCATACTCTTGGTGATTGGATTCTCCCTGTGGTCTTGGAGATGATCCTCTTCCTTGAAACCTTCCTCTGCCTCTGAAACCATTTCCCCTTCCTCTACTGTTCTGTTCTCCTCTCCTCTTTTGTTTCTTTTCAATCTTCATAGCCATCTGATAACACTGGTGTACAAATTGGGAACAAAACAAACTTAGTTAATCCTGAATACTATACTTAATCCCATTCATGTATCTAGCAAGTTTTTGTTTCTCACTTTCAGGGGTCTTAGTCTTCATTGAGATCTTGTGGAATTCATCAGTGTAGGATCCCACATCAAGATGCTTCTGCTTCAGATTTTGTAACTTTTTATGTAGAGTTAGTTTATAATCTCCAGGAACAAATTGTTTCTTGATTTCTCTTAACATCTTCTTTGATGTGGTTATAGGGTCTTTTTCTTTCTCTACCCTCTCCCTTTGTAGGAAGTTCCACCAACTTAGTGCAGGTCCTTTCATTTTGGACTTGGAAATCTTTGTTCTCTGTGAGATAGGGATATCCTCACACTCAAAATAGTTTTCTAGGGCCTCTACCCAATCCATGCATTCCTTAGGGTCCATCTTTCCCATAAACATTGGTAGGTCTGGTTTGTTATCTCTCCTACCCACTCTCTCCAAAGCTTCTAAGATCCTTTGCTCTTCTGGCACCCTTTTCCTCTCTATTTCAGTCTCCTCCTCCTCCTTCTCCTCCTCCTCCTCCTCCTCTTCTTCTTCTTCTTCTTCTTCTTGGCCCGACTCTGAATCATCACTAGTAGTTCTACTTGTCTGAGAACTCTTCAATTTCTCTATTTCTGCTTCCATCTTCTTGTTCTTAGCTGCCTGCCCCCTCATAATCTTGGCTAGCTCCATGTTGGTGACCCTCAAAGGGATCTCTCCATTAGTATCATCAAATTTCTCTGTCATTCTTGTTCCCAAGAGATTTTCTAGGCTCTAATACCACCTAATGCAGAGGTGACAACAAGAAGTGTGGACTACGTCCTTTCTCTTTCGTGAGACACCCAAGTCAACTTATGCTTCCCCTGGATCCTAGATAATTATTTACACAATGCCTTCTACCTATTTAATGTGGTAGAACTACTTACTGACCTTTCCCAATTGAATACCATTCAATTCAAGATCTTGCAATTTTGAGCTTTAGGGACACTAGCCCTATTTCAAGCCACAAACTAGTAGTACTCACCAGTGAAATCACCAACCCCAACTAGCTATTGGGACACCTTACTTATGTCATAAGGACCAAGAATCACCCTTTGGTTTGGTTCTCTAACTACCGTACAATACCTATCTAGGACTGTCCTAGAATTCCTTGTAGGTTTATCCAAGTGGTTTTTTGGACTTAAATTTTCCTCCCGATCAAATTTTAGGAAACTAAGGATATATATAGATACCCTTTTGGAATCTATGTCAAACCCCAAAGCCCTAGACTCCAAATCCACTCCATCAACACCTAACACTCACCAAGTTTGCAGACCTAATTGGCCAAATTAGGCTTGGATATCAAAGCAAGTACGAGAAATTGGGTACATGGGATTTAAAAAGTGCTTCAGACCTCTTCAAATAACTCTCCACAACTCAAATAAACTCTTAGTTCACTCAAATAGACTATCTAATTAATATAACACTTCATTCTTCTTCATTCTAGGCTGAATACATTGAGATATTCAGCCTAGTGCTTGATGCATGAGGGATTTACCCTTCGATCCATCTTCTAAGCTTTTAGAATCCTTAAATATACCATCCTAAATTTCATTTTCTAGGATATTAGTGAAATGCACCACACAGAATGCAAGTTAGGACTCCATTAGTTAAATGTGTTTCTTGCAAGCCTCTTTCTGGACTATTTTTGGAAAACTGAATCGAAAACACCTCAAACCAAGACTAAATGACTTCAAAACAATTGGAAAGTTATTATAACATAGAGGGCATTCAAAAAATCAACTTAGTATTAAAAGATCACATCAGACACGACCGTACAACTCAGAAATGCTCAGAAAAACTCTTCATCTTCCATTCCAGATGCATCAAAACTTCAATACAAAAATTCTAACCATCTAGGTTCGAAGTAAGCACTTAAAAACACTTCATATGTGAATTAAAATTGATCCAAAATGACCTATGACTATTGGGATTCCATCTTGCAACTCTTGAGCAACTTTTGGAAGTTGCATGAGCAACATTTTGACAACTTTTGCAACATTTGGAAAAATCTTGTCTTTTTGCACTCGAAGACTTTTGGATTGAATCCAAACCTATCAACTTGAAATAATATGACCAAAGATGATATGGATCCAAAAAATTTAACACTAAGGACTCCTAAAACATAAAATCATGCTTAAAGAAACTTAAGCCTAACCAGATGATCCAAATGGACTAAGGCATCTCTAGGCTCATAAGTTTTCCTAAGAGATTCTTGACCACACACATGAATCCACAACCAAAATAGGATGATCCTCTAAGATCAATGACTGGTCAGTATAATACCCTTGTAACTAAGGATTGGACATCCTTATCATACTAGAAATAACATACTGAACTCATTTGAATTATCGACCAGGGACGTAAGCTTGAAATGGTATCAGTGAAGTATATGCTCTAATCCATCTTAGGTGTCATTACTATTTAAGAAATGAAAATGCTGAAAGAGATACTAAACTAGGAAATGGAATCGACAGTTTAATCTTAGGAAATGGAATCAACAGTTTAATCTAAAGCTTTGAGAACATGCTGTGACAATAAAATAACTACTTTCTTATGCTGCGGGAACAACCAACAGTTCTATTACTGAATGGCTGTAGGAGCAAGAAAGTCCTAAATGCTTCAAATGACTAAAGACTAATTCTTACTGAACTATAAACTAAGTTCACCTCCCGCGAGGGCCCCCACGGAAGAGTGAATGAAACAAAAATCAAAGATTAAGAACTGAAGATCTCATTTATTCAATCATAAAACATAGATACAAAATGTAGTAACAAGATTGTATTTTCTCTATTACTGGATTAAAAAAGGATTCCCGTAAAAACTAACTAACTAGAAATCAGAACTTTCAGCTTATTTAACAACAACTTTTAAAACAGAACTCCTTACAACTAGGATTCCCCAACATTAGGGATATGAAAATCTTTGAGATACACAATCAACATCATTAAATGCAAGAACAAGCTATATTCAATTGCACATGAATCTAGGAATGTGCCACTGCTAGATTTACTCCATGATGGATGTTAATCTGCATTGACCCAGTCTGCAACAGAAACCGCTATCGACCGAGAGTGGTGGAATCATCATGAGTGCCAAAAATAGTTATTCTCTTTATGGTCCCACTCCGTCCTTCAATGTTGAATTCTTCTTTGCCTGCTAACCCACCATTTCTTGCAAGAGATTAGCATGCATACATATCCAAGATAGAATCCATAATAAGTTTTCTTCACTAGCTTTCTCTTATCACATGGCTATAGGAAAAACCACCCAACTTAATGCAGGACAAAAAGATACAAGATTTCATTCCATATAACCACATAAAATATAGATAGCATATTCATAAAATTAAAATGCACACACACACACACACACACACACACACACACACACACACACACACACACACACACACACACACACACACAATAGTTTTTGAAATATAAGTATAAACAGTCTGAAGAATTCTTATGAAATCTCATGAAGTTCTCAAGTCCTAAACATAAAAACACATGAAATTATAAACCAATTATGCCTTAAATTGGCCTCATCATTTCCCCCCAGCTTTGCCTTTTGCTGGTCCTCTAGCAAACATGTAGTTCTTTACCCTTGCCGCCATTTCGTGATCAGTAGATTTACTCTGACCAATACCTCCCCCTGCCAAGATCTAGTAGAATCCTTTAGTATCCCTGTGTGACTCCCACCTTCTCACTTCCTCTACCATATCATAGCCTTCCAAATTTTTTGAATTGGCTAATAGAGGGGAATTAAGTAGTGGTGGCTGAAATGTAAGTGGCACCCAATAACTCTGCCTTACCTTGGCCAATGTAACATACCATGGAGCTTGCCTATTTTCCATTTTAAAATTAAGGGGTGAATGCGGCTCCTTGTTCCTCAAGTCCCTTATCATGCTGATCGAGTGCCATTGAATGGATTTTGTTGCTTCAGGAAACTTAGTTTCAACCATCCAAGTATACTCATCGAAAGCTTCTTTTCTAAGAGGATCAATGATTTTACTTCCTATTTCTAATTGAACCACTTTCATCCAATCATAATAATAAGTCTTGGGGTCCTTGGCTTCTAGCCTCAAATAGAGAGGAATTTCTTCCTCTAACTCCCTATAAGCTTTGGCTTGGGATTCCCTACTTATCCCTACTTATGAATCCATGACATAAGGGCTCTTAACTGGATATCCTTGACATACAGTAAGGGATTCCAGTTCCTATTATTGGGTACAACTAGGTTATGGAGGAAAAATTCACATAACAGATTCTACATTGCTACAAGATAACTATGGAAAGCTTGGAAAAATTCAAGGGGTTCTTCTAACAATGGAGACTTATTTCTTATTATACTATTCAATTGCTAATTTAACAACTACTCCTTAAGAAATATGGCATAAACAAGAGAGGGAGACCTACAACTCATTAACTCAGGTATAACTGATGTTACCTTAGTTAGTTTTTCTTCAAGTTTCTCCACCTCTTCCTCCTTTTCCACAAGTTCTTGATAAGTCTGATTAATGAATTGGTGCAAAACCTTCTTTTGTTGTCTCCATTGTTCTCTCTCCATCACTAATTGATTGCTCAACCGGAAAATAACAGAAAATAGTGTCACAGGGCAAGGGAAATCTGACAGAGTACCTTCACAAAGGTTTGCCCCTGCTTCTTTTATATAAGATGAATTCTCGTTACCTGGATGCACATCCTTTGTGGGGTCCGTCCATATTATCATGGACCACTCATAATTATCACATTGCTGGGCAGCTGTAGCTAGTGCATCCAATCCTTAACTTAAAATCTTCTCAGCCACCTCATTTACAAAGCTCATATCAACACCAACATTTTCTTCAAATAGACTCCTCCCTGCTGCTGTAGGAGGTGAATCCGGTATGTCTTATTCTATAGAAAAACACTCCCCTGATATGACATCATTGTCTGAATCAATGAGGTCATCATCAACTTGAAGTCCATGGGAAGATGAACCCCTCCTTTGAAACCTGTAGGTTTGTTCATTGGAACTGGAATCATCCCCAATTATTATACATTCTGTGTTCATTCTATCTTCAGGGGACTGCCCTCTGTCAGCTTCAGGAAAAACCCCAGGAAATTCCTATTGACTGTCGCACAGTTCATCTCTTTTTGGGTCCCCTGACTCAGAAATGTCAGGGTCAATAACTGACCTTTCCAGTGATGTATCTGTGGTCATACTTTTCTTCCTCCTACAACTTCTCCTCAATGGGGTTTCTTCCTTTTTATCAACAATATTTCACTTCTTAGAAGCGATTGGAGCTATAGGGTCTTGTTCCTTTGTGCATTTATAAGAACCAGAGGCAACTTGTTTTCCCTCCTTTTCTTCCCTTACATGAGCCCTAGTTTTATCAGACGGGGAGGAAGCCTTTCCTTTATAAACTTTCTTCTTACCCTTACTCTGGGCTAACCCAGATGCAGAGGCTTCAGGAGAATGCCCAGGGTTTTTAGACCTAGGTTTTCTTCCTAAGGAAGACCTGGGTTCTAATTCTTCAATGATCTTGAAAACCCCATGTTCAGTTGGGACCCTTCTCCCAACTCTATGCCTTAAAGAACTCAGGGTTTCCTTCTCAAATTCCCCTAAAAGAAAATCTTCCCACAACATGTCTGACTATTCTCTTAAGGATTTTTCAACAATTAACTTAATTAGACAATGGTGGGAGATGATATTAGGCTTACCTTCTTGTACCAATGAAGCCCTTTTCTTCAGGATGTTGAACAAGAAACTGGGTACGTTTATGGGCCGATTATGATGCCGTAAGCAACTTAAAAATTTGAAATGAACAACATGCATGTATGCTTGATGACCCTCACAAGTGAAATACTTTATAACATATACTGCACATTGCTTGTAAGGTCCTGGTAGAGATAATCTACTAGTACCCTATTTCTTGTCAACCTCCAGTGGTGGGTCTGTACGCAGAGTAAATTGTGCTCTAGCAGTTGCCAGGTCAAAGCTCTCTGTGAATTCCTCTCCTTCCTGCGGTAATCCCATAACCTCTACCACAAATATCTGAAAAAATGACACCCTTACGCCTTTGATGGTGCCCACTGCATCATGCAGTGTATCTAAAAACTACAATTCCACTTCTCCATCCCACCTGGTGAGCTTCAGAATGTAATCAAGCCAACCCCTGGCTTGAAAACACGGCATGCAAGCTTGATCGTTCAACAAAAGATCATGAACTATAGGTTCACACCGAAGCAAACCACCACCCATCCTCACAGAGTATGAAAGGACAAAAAAACAACTGTAGAGAGTACAAGAAAGCTATAACAAGGAATTTTAGAGAATGCCAAGAGTGCGAAGCTACAGGTAATTTAAAGACGGAAAGTTCTGGAGTTTCAAGATTTTAGGCTCTGCATGAGAATATGAGTGCAAATATAAAGGATATCAAGAGTTAACTGTTCATAATTACTGAGCAGACATCCTTACTAGACACCTTTTCTATTTTTGTGCAAAATAAATCACTCTTTTCGAGGTTGTAATATCACAAAAGCTAAATTTGGCAACATTCGTGCAAAAGTGCAAATCATTTGAAAGTTTAAAAAGAATAGCACACAATACGTACATAGATATATAAAACAAATCTAAGATTCTCCCCTACTTAAGTGATCAATTGGTCCCACAATTGCACATGTGACAAGAGTGCAACCAATTAAAAAACTAATTAATGAATTAAATATCAAGGATAGTGTACATGAACCTGATAAAGCACTGGAGGCGACGCGAAATTGTCATCCATTGGTGGAGAATGATGAGATGTATGGGTGAAAGATAAGAAATAATGAGATGGAATTTTATTGTGGAGAAAGTACTTTCCTAATGAAAGTAATTATTATGGAGCAATGTGAACATTACTAAAGAGAAGAACGAATATGAGCGGGTTTCCCATATCCATTTGCTACAGGAGACCCTTGACAATTATCAAATTGAAATTGCTACATGAACTCCTCTTTTCTCTGAGGCTTATGGTACAACTTAAGCCATTGACCATTAACCAGAAATTTGAAATGGACAAGATCAACAGTAGACAACTAGACAACACCATTGGGAAAAACAACAACAATTTCATAGGGCCCCAACCAACGCGTTTGAAACTTACTAGGAGTGTGCTGGTATCTGGAATCGTATAGGAGGGCCCAGTCACCAATGACAAATTTCTTGTCCTTAATAAATTTATCATGCCATTGCTTCCGTTGTTGCTGAACCAAATCTATGTTAGATAAAGCAGATGCCCTCCACTCATCAAGACTATTCAGGTTGAGTATGCGCTCCTATTGACTTTCAGTAAGATCCAAATTGAGCTCTAATGCTGTCCATAAGGTTTTATGCTCGAATTTGACTGGAATCATAGCAAACTTACCATAAACTATCTGAAACGGGTTGAATCCTATAGTAGATTTCCAAGTAGTCCTACAAGCCCAGAGTGCTTCAGGAAGCTTGGCTGCCCAATCTTTCTTGTGAACAGAGGCTATCTTGCTAAGGATGGCCTCTAGTTCCCAATTTTTGACTTCTACCTGGCCATTGGCTTGCAGATGGTAAGTGTATGCACCCTAAAATGGTCGCCTAGACTTTGGGCCCCATTTCTTAATTTATCAAATCCCTGAATCAATATTTTCAAATATCAACAATATCAATTATATCAATTTCATTGATCAAATCATAAT